>WAAD01002410.1:2036-108009 GCA_013389945.1 Fregata magnificens
TCTGCTTCTTAGCTAAGTACTTTTTTAGCCCTTTGTGTTCAGAATTTTGAGAGTTGCTTTTAATAGATTTGATCTTGTATGCACTTCATCTGCAGAACTCCTCCTCAAGAAATCTACAGCACAATAAACAAATAAAAAAACTTCACCTCAGTGTATGTCCTCAGTGGTTTTGCATGACTTTTACTTCACCTCTTGAACCTCTTCAACACACTGTCAAACTGACTGTGCTTTCTGCTTATCTGAGATTATTTCCCTCCACTGAAATGCAGTTCATTACTTTCTTCAATGGAATTCTAAATCTGTTCTCTAATAGATTTCTAATCCTTAGCCAGCCCACGCATTATGAAGCAACCACTGTGCTTGCCATATGGTTAACCTGATTTCCAGTGACCCTGCCACATAATTTTCATTAAGAGCACGTGATTAGGAAAATACCACACCAACAAGAATGTGATTCCCCTTTCCGGCTTTCCCTTATTATTCTGAGGAGATTCTGATTATCACACACCCTCCAGTCTCTATGGGGAACTGTGATTGTTTCCCCTCAGAAATTTCCTGTTCTTACTTTTAAGTATATTCAAGAGCATCGTAAGACCTTGCTTTGCAAACTCAAGAGTGATGGGTGCACTGTTCCCTGGACATCTATAGTTCACTTGCTTGTAGAAGAATCAATAGATCAATAGACTTTTGATCTATTCCAATAAGGATGGCACCATAATACAAAGCATGTTCCCATACTTGCACACTGTTAAAATAAAAATGTTGTGTGTTATTTTTTTATCTTATTTCCAACCACACAAAACATTCTGACCTCTTGTGATCATAAATAATCTTGTGCAGCTTTTCACAGCAATAGAGGACTTCATCAAAATGTCCTTGGATAATTGGAGAATTCCTGCTCATGTAACTGTATATCACCTCACTATATCCTTATTTCACCAACTGTGGGTTTCTATCTCATGTCCTGTTCCAAGCTGCCCTGAGATTATACTGAATATTTTTCACTAGTAGCAACTGTTAACCTCCAAAGTACAGGAATTTCTGTTTTGGAAGGAGAAAAAATATATATACATATCAGAGGATAGTGATGCTTAAGTATCTGTTGCAACATGAACACAGTAGTGAATCTGAACAATTTGTCTGCTTAGTAGTCAAAGAAAATGAAGTCTCTAAAAATACAAATCAAGAATGTTTAGAATGACCACATCTAGCAAGCGTTTTGAGATCTTTGAGTGGAAGATATTACATAAATGTTGATGTTCTCATGTTTGTGTTATATTTTCTTTGTTGGTTTATTATGACGTGGTTTTTGAAGTAATTATTTTAATATTCATTTTAGAGATACTTCCTAATGCTAGGCTATACCAGGCATTTTGGGAATGAGTTCTGCTGAAGACAGACATTTAGAAAGTAATTATTAAGTACTCAGGTGGGTGAACATATTATTCTTTTCACAATTAAAACATACAGAACTTGTTTTCAATTAATATTCTGTTACCGTGACAGAACAACTCCCCCTTATCTTGTATATACACTGGAGTCAGGACTAACAGCCCCAGAGTAACAGTGGCAAGAATCAGTCATGGGGAGTGTATAAGCAGCTGAGAAGAGGTGTGACAACAGTTCCAAAGGAATGATACAAACATGTGATGGTGCAGTGCTTGAATAAACTTCTCTCTCAGCATTTTTTGCATCGCCAGCTATTTATTTCAATATTCTCCATGTCATCAGTACTTTGGCAGGCAGCCCACTGTATTCATTTTAATACTCCTTTTGTATAAACAGCACATATAAAAGCTCAGTTTTGGAATAGCTCATTAATCTTCACTTGTTAAAGGCTGGTTTGTCACAATGCACTTGGTAGTTGCATCATTTATGTTATGACATCATCCCAACGTGTGACAGTAAAAGCCGTAAGAATTCAAATAAAGGTGTTATAAATCTTATTTTTATATGTTTGACCAATAGTTTCACCATGGAAGAATATCTGGGTCATCAGTTTCCAGACGTGCAAGCATCTGTGTTTCTATTCCTGGTCAACATTAGAACGTGTTCCAGTGCCTGCTTGCATGGTGTTTTCCCTGTTGACATAACTAGCTAGACAGGACAGAACTATAAATGTTATAATGAGACACAGTGATTTCCATGTGGGAGTAGAGCTGATAAGCATACACTACAAATTTTAGACAGTTTTAAAAATCACCCTCTTTTGGCTCAAAGAAACCACCAGTGGTTTTATCACAATCTCTTGATTTAGCTGTTTTTGTTGAGAGGGCAGGCTCTGACCTGCTACGACCAGAGGCTTCAGTGCTGTAAACAAGCTGCATAGAGGGTACAAAATCCATGTCAGCAGCTTGGTTTACCTGTAACTTCAGTGGGTGAAAACCAGCCCCAGACCATTTGAAGTGGCTCAGTTCCATATGACACAATTCTTTCTGTGCCTTTGCATTGACTATTGATCTCAGCAAACAGCACTGGCTGCAGTGAAGGAGGTTCCAGCACTAAAAGCTGGTTATTGAGAACCACCTCGCTTAGAGACAAGAATATTCTTCTGTCCCTCCTTGCTTCCTTAACACCTCAGTGAACCCATCTGGGACAAGGGCTTCCAGAGCCCCCTCAGAAAAATATTTTGCCTTTCAGGACCTGACATTTCCCAGCTGGAACTGTATCTGTTTCTATGAAAATTGAAAAGCAGGTGTATCTCATGGCTATTAAATCCTAATTTTTTGATGTGCATCCATCATTCATGCTGGTGACCTAATCCCTGTGAAGTCAATGTGAGAGAAGGAAAGAAAACAATTCACAGACCCTAAAAGACCCACACACCCATTCAGAATTCTTCCACTATGCTCCTTGCAGATGAGTTAAAATATGAATTATTTGCCAGAAAAATTTGACAAATAAAGTAAGGAACAGCTGAGAAAACTGTGACCTCTTCCACAGACAGTTCATGAAGAAATGAACAAAAAAGAAACATTCATAATTTACATTATTCATGAATAATTACCCATCCAGTTCTCTTTTCTGTCCATCCACTGCCAGTGAGGAACATGCTATAACCACAACCACAGGCTTTTCTCTTGTTTAATAATTTTATCTCCTATGTTCTTCAGAAACGTTGTCAGATTTGCAACCGGTACAGGTAGGTATCTCTCTATTTACACCAGCCAAGGACCTATTTCCAGCTCTGCTTCTCTCCCTTTTTTCCTCCTCTACCTGCATGAAGAATTTGCTACCTCATGTATACAATCCCACTGAATTATTCACCAGGGTAAGTGAAGGTTACATGATTAGGCTCTCCAAATCAGACTTCTGATGTGATTTCAGTTACAGACTTTTTTTTAATTCCAAAAAGGTGTGTGGAAAAAGAGATGCATACTGCACAAGCATGTTCTAAATAGCCATAACCAGCTCTTTGTCCTTCCTTTTTCTCCTTTTGCTGTATATCCAGCCCTCCTGACTGATGGCAGCTGTGTGTGGAAGCATTTAGATTCACCTAGAACCTAGGAGAAAAGGGATCCTTTGAGTCCTATATATTTAATTTGAGGCCTTGAGCTCTGTGGATATCTCAATATACCCAAACTGTGGTACACTCTGGAAATCATGACTCACCTCGCTATCACTCTGTATCTCCGGACAGCTGATAAATACATGTAAGTCACTCATAGTATCAGTGCTCCTTGCAGGACTTTCTTTCACTTCCCAGGGAGCATGGCACGTACAATGTTCATGAAATGGATGCCTCCTTCCCATCATGCCTACTGACACCATATCTGCCAGCATATATCATTCAGACCCATAGCACTGTTGCCACCTGACCCCTGAAGAGCACACAGCAGCCTGGTTCAAAACTACAAAATGCTGCCAGCTGCAGTCAGCTGAGATCAAGATGTATTTGACCTGCAACATTTGATGCCCTTCCTCCTCATTTAAGATGCATAAAACCTCCTAATAAACATCACTATGAGAGACGGGACTTTTATCTAACTCTCTTGGGAGGATTATCCATCACTTGGAGTCTCTGAAAACAGCCTGTCCTATGAACCTGTAGGCACAAAGAAGCCACAGGTACCAGAGGACTAGTCCTTCATGTTCATACATGGTGAGGCCAGAAAGAGCCATTACACTAAGGAGGGAACCCCCTATTTATGTATTTATGTATTGAGTCCCTCCATTAACACATTCACATAACTGCCAGAAAGGCACTAAAACATCCAGAGGTGGTGAGCCCACTGTCCATAGGTCTTACCGCAGTTACTGAAACTCACTTCTCAAAGTAGTGCCTTGGTTTCTTTCCCTCCAGCATTACCTTTGTGATATTGTCCAGGGAAGAGGATCACTGGATTAACAGGGTATACAACCAGGAGCTGCTTGGAGACACCGGAATACAAAGCTGAGCTCCAGACCCTGAGTTGCAGGTGAAGACTCCTCAATGAGCTAGGGCAGTTTTAGGATCTCTTGAAGCTATGTTGAGTTTTTTTCATGTCAGTGTATCTTAGAGCTATTTTAAATTGGAGTCTGCCAAAACCTCCAAGGGGTCATTATGACAGTTAGAGATTACCAACGAATAAAGATTTCTGGTATGTCCCCTTTGTAATACTTGCTGCAGGGTTGTAGGATGAAAATTAAGGACACTATCTCCTTAAAGCTCTCCCACATTTTCTGACTTTTCAGATAATCTTTCTCTTCTCCAAATCCCTTCATTTTTTTTATCTCATTTCCCCTGGCTCCTTCCATTGGCCTCACCCCTGGTTTGTTCTATAATCTGCATCCTTCCCTTCTCATCCTGCCCTCAGCAGCTCCATTTCTCACAGAAAGCCCTCTCCAGCACTAGCTTTCAGCTTTGCCAGGTATGCTTTAGGCCACTGTCAGCTTTCCTCACACTCAAGGCTCATCTTTCTCCCTGCTCCCCATGTCTTCCCCCCTCCCCCATCAAGTACCAGGAGCTGCTATAATTTTTGACATGTATTTTCTTCCTTCATGAGCTTCTTCAACATAAGAGCTGCAGTTTCTTTCACTTTATCTGTATTTTCAATAACCTCTATTTCCTCTTCCCAGGCTGTTTGCACCCAGCAGATGCTCTCTTCACCCATCTAGAACTATTTCTCCTCTCAATTGTTCTTCAACTTTTTTCTTCTGTAGTGACCTCTGAAATTATCAGTTCTCTTGGAGCACTCCTTTATAGCCCTGCTGTCTTCTGCAATTCCAGTTTTATTTAATGGATGGGATGGTGTTGGTATAGTCTGTATAAACCTTTCTTCAATTTACCTGTACCATTCATGTTTCAATGACCTCAGTTCTATTCAACAACACTGTTTCCAATGAAAAGTAACATTCTGAAGCATGCACTGTATTTACATTTTTCTTCAAATGTAATATCTCAGCTGTAGAGCCAAGCATGTTTTCACGTTCCCTTTGACATTAGAGAAGCTTTCACTCCTATTCCTTGTTCTATGATCTAAAAGTAGTCTCTCTCTTCCTCACTTTTTTTTACTTTTTGTGTAGATATAGCTGTCCTTGGAGAAAATTGTCCCAACAAACACTGAATTAAACACAAGTCACACCAGTAAAAATACTAAAATAAAGCAGAAAAACCTCTGCTTACTTAGATACATTAAAAAAAAACAACCCCCCCCCAAAAACCCCCAAAAAACAAAACACCACTAAATGACAAAAATACCCAAGGAATTCTGTGTGCCCCATGTATCTTAGCTCCTTCTGAAGCCCTCTCTCATTTGCAATGGCAAAATACCTTACAGTAGTTTCCCAAAGGTTAACATAATGCTGCAGTAGTACTTTCTTTCCTTCCTTCAGTGGATTTATTTTGTCAATGATTGTTGTCTGCCTCAGCAAACCAGCTTCATCTCCCTTCGCTATTTGGCTCATGTGGGGCTGAATCCTGCAGTACTAGTCCCAGTGAAGTCGGTGGGACGCTGACTCTGGAAGAACCAGATGTGTCCCATTGAATAATTATCCAGGGCTGAATGAACTCCCAGAAGTTGTATGTTCAGAGAAGCATTTGCATCTAAAGGTTGTTAACCAAAGCAGGAGCCCCACTAAAACAACCTTCCCCACTGCCTCCCAACAATGCCCTCACTGACATCTTCAAATAAATATTTCCACTAAAAAAAAAAAACCCAGACAGAGGTACGATTTCAACAAAGAGAAATGATCCAGTATTATTCAACAAAAGATAGGAGCACTAAACCTTTCCCAACTGTAGGTCAATTTGATTTATAAACAGAGGTCAGCTGTTTTTTCTGCTATAGAAATACATGCAAAAATTCCTAGTAGAAATTCACTTTCTGAAGTTTTAATAAACCAAAGCATGTCAGAGGCATAGGAAGGTGGAGCTCTTATTAATTTTGAGGAGTATATAGTAACCACAGCATTTAGCAATTTAGTTATTAGAGTACTATCTTATTGCTGCCTAGTTGCTGCCTTATTGCCACCTAGTTTCTAACTTGTCTTCCACATTTTTCTTTCCAGCCAGTGCAGATACATTCTGTGAGAAAACAGGGGAGAAAATTTGTTCTCCTAGTGAAATCACTGAAGACTTCATGTCTCATTTTAGTAAGAATTTAAAATTTACAATCAAATTGGGTGTTAAAGTCAAAAGCAGTCTTCAAATTTTAAAATGTTCTTTCTGGTAAAAAAATAGCATGAACTATGCAAAACCTGAAACAGTCAGAAAATGTTTCAAAGATACTTTGACTAACATCTTAGCGATGATGCAACTCACTGGTAGATAAGGGTGCCGTTCACATTTTTTTCCCTTGCTGTCACAGGAGATGAAAGTCAACAACCCAGCAGAACCACCCTGTGCCGCCAGTGGGATAGGCGAGAATATGGAGAGAGAAGGTCTAAAATTCTGGAGATTCATCCAAGGAACAAAATCCCTTTTGTAGCCTTTCTGGACAGGACCCAGTGTTCCCCAAAGCACGAGGCAGAGGGCTAGTCATTTGAGATTAAACATTGGTGCAATACACTTTTGCTCAGGGAAGGGGAACTTTACGCCTGAGAATGCCTTTTTCCAAGTGAGAAAGGGAAACAGGGCAAAAATATAGTGTTCATTAAAAGACTCCCTCTGGGGCTATGTCCTAAAGGAAATGTCTTTTGGCTCCGAGTTGCCACCCTGAGCCCAGCTGGACGTTGTGCTGCAAACCAGAGATTCCTCCAACTGCCAGAGCTCTAGTTAAGCTGATGCCTGAGTAACAGTATCAAAGAAAGATGATACAGGACAACAAATCCATGTTGTCAGAAGCTCCACATGGCAAGGGAAAAAAGAAGGTTTTTTTTTCTTTGCGCTCAACATTTTTTCATTACTGTCTTTCCAGCTAAGCTCATAAGGTGTATGGGTCTCAGCCTGCCACGGGTTCTGACTTGGCTTCAGCCAGGTACACTGGATTCGTTAAACCCAAATATTTAAGCCCATAGAAAACCTGGGAAAACCCAAACTTACGACCATGTTCATAATTTGGGAGCTGTCCTGCTGTGTGTGTCAGGGGCCTGAGGGTATCCCCCTGCCCCCCCTAGGGCTCGGGGCCAGCTCGGAGGTGCAGCAGCCTCATCCCACAGGGGCTGCGGGGGCATCCCCAGACAGGGGCCCTCCCAGGAGCCAGGGCGGCTCGGGAGGCTTGGGGCAGCCCCCATGGCACGCAGCTCGGGGCAGGCAGGTCATGCACAGCCCAGGGGCCAGGCCCTGCAGGGCCGGCTTAGGGGTTGGAAGTGCCCAAGCTCACTCTCAGGGTGCAGCACATCTGGGGGTGGCCTGGCTGTCCGGGCGGTGCAATGCCCTCCCTCTGAGGCCAAGCGGCCCCATCCCGCAGCTCCGCAAGGCCAGCCAGGCCAGGCACCGGATGGTAACCAGGGTTGGCCACAGCCCGGCCACCCCCAGGCACCACCGCAGGCCCCAGGCTCAGCTGAGAAGGCAGCCCCTCGGACTGGATGGGCTTGGGGCAGGGCTACGTTGGGGCTGGAGGTCAGGCCTGGCCCAAGCTCAGCTGAAAGCCCTCCCAAAGCTGGGGTCAGCCCTGGCTGCATCCTGCCCGCAGCACAAGGCTGTCTGGCCACAGTCCCCCACGGCCCCAGGGGAACGGGCCAGCCTGCTGCAGCATGCTCTGAGCTGGCCTCGAGCCCCAGCGAGGGGACACCGCCAGGGCCCTGAGAGCACGATCCCTGTATAGGGTGTAATTTATTATCAAATGGAAATTTTATACTAAAAGCTATGACAATACAATAGGACAGGGCTCCTTTTGCAATGTTTATTGGACTAGGGGAAAAAAAAAAGGGAAAAAAGAAGCATTGCTGAGGGATTGTTAGGCAACTGCCAAAGCAGGTTGCATTTTTTGTATCTATCACTCTGACTTTTAAAGTGCTGGTAACACAAGGACCAGGGGCAGCTCTTACCTTGGCACCAGTCGTGTCCATCCCCACCAGGACTTTATAACTAAAGTCCTTTGTCACTAAAACCCTCCTGAGCCCTGTGTCCCTCTGGCACCAAGCGTGGCAGCACACATGCTGGCACCACGGCACAGGGCTCCCACTCCATGGCCCGCAGTGGGGATGCCCACTGGCTAAAAGTCATTAGAGCTGCCACCAACAAAGGCAGCTTCAGAAAGACCCTGCCACAGCCCCCTTCTGACCAGTCAGTTGACTAGCAGTCTGTGATTGCGCTTGGCTTAAAACTTACAGGAGCTCTTTGTTTTTACTTTTTTCCAAAAATCTCCATAAGGAAGCTAAAAAGGTAAAAAGCAGAACAGAACAAATTCTGCAGGGAGACTCAAATTTGTTCTGCTGACAAACCTAAGAGCTTACTACTCCCAACACTGTCAGATGCTGGAGTGGGAGGGAGCAGGAGGTGGTCCTCACATCGTTAACAACACGCCCCAATGCAATTCGTATTGGGACAGGTGAGTTATAACTAGAGCCTGGGTTTCACATGAGACATTATCAATCCTGCTCTGGCTTACCTGAAAAGCAGCGGCTAAGAGCTGCACTGCCATGGAGAAATAGGTCAGCATGAAAGAATGAGGCTTTGATGTTATCCTGGTCAAAATGGCATCCCAGCTGCAGCAAGCAGGGGAGGGGGAAGGCAAGGTGGCCGGAGAGAGTGGTTGTGACTCAGGTTCATTTTCCAATATCTTTCTGGGGCAGGGCTGGTATAATCTAGCCCTTAATATGCAGGTTACTGGTGGAGAGTACTATAAATATGGAACATCAAAACGTCATTTGCACAGTCACTTTAAACAGATATGTCCTAGCACTCTCTTCCTTCTGTGCAGGAAAGATAATAATCTGTTAAACTTTCTCCTGGAACCATATTTTAGCATTTTAATTATAGACCCAACACATGCACTAAACACGCTCTCAATAAAGGTCACGCCTTAATAAAGTCAGTACAGCATGCTTCTGTAACCCAGCAAGGTCACTACCTGAGAGGAATCACCAACAAGGCGACTGGCTTACTGCCAGGACAACCGGCAAAGTTACCGGGGCCATTTCAGGAGGCCACTGCTGCTGTTGGCCAGCAGAGAAGTGCAGGGAGGCAACGTGCTGCCACTTATCCATGCCAGAGTTCATCCACAGGAGAGCAAATTAATTTAAATGTAATTATTATTTCTTTCTAATGGAGGGCTGCTACTGGTCTGAACATTACTTGCTGGGTTATTACTGGTGGTGGGTGCTGTGGAGGAAGCCTATGCCTTTCTTCCTCCTTTGAGCACTATCTCCCTCTGCTGTCCTGCCGCAGCTCTGCGCTTTGACTCCAAAAGGTAACCTCTAAAGCGTAACCAAAATAAGTAAGTAGAAAACTTGGGCAAGTACCTTGTAAAATTTTTGCTTAACACTATTTAGTTTCCTCAGAAACACTTTAATGTCAGGAAGGGTCAGTCCCAAACACTGGAGGCTTTCCAGTGGAAAATACATAAATAAAGAACATCTGGGAAATACATTTTCTTCCTATGGAGCTGCCCAATTGGGTTTCCATTACTAGTAAGAAGTAATAAGCAGTAATGGCTTCTTTTCTGGGAGGGAGGTAACATGAATTTCTGAGCAGCAGAGATCCTCTGAAGAAAAGTGAATATGAAAAGTGTTCTCAGCTTTTGCTTTTTCATGGAAAGAAAACATGGGGCAAATGTCTAACCAAGGCAGGGGTAGTTCTGGCATATCCCTGTATCCGTATGCGAGATATCAGGACTCAGAGGGCAAATTCTGAGGATAGCCTATGAGGTGTATGGGGCTGGATAACACCTCTGAGAAACCTAAAATAAAGGTTGAATAAAGGTGTTACTCTGTCAGTTTTCATTGGCATGGATGATTAAGTCCTTATGAGTTTGGTCGTCATCATCACTACTTCAGACAGCATGCTATCAGCCTCTCCAAGAGGCTCCGGGTGCTTCTTTGTTTGCAGATCAGCAGAACTCCTAAGTCAGTCTCAGTCCTGAAAGGTAAAGTGCCAATGCACTTAGGATTTTGCTTTAACTGATATTTTTCCAATGCTTTCATAAGAAAATCCAAAAGTTCATTTCCTTCCATAAGCCCACAATGAATATAATATTCTTGAAGCAGTAAGGTGAGCTCACACCAGGTTTGCCGTGTCAATAGCTATTTTTATGTTCTCCATACCAATAGTGAATGAACCATGACAACACTGTCCTGAGTGATAAAATGCTTATGAAATCATGGATTGCAAGCATGAGGCTACAGTCTTGATGGTTTGCTTTTTCAAACCCAAGTAAGATAGCAACTTGCTGATTGCACTGCTTTGAATTCTTGCAGGCAGTGTCTTAAGTTCTACTGTGATTTAACAGGGGCCAAAATTTATTCTTATTTGGTTGTGAGTCTTTCAGCACAGTCAGTCTATGCATGTGAGGGCACATTTTGGCCCTTGCTATTTAATGTACACATTACAGTTCAAATTCTTCTTTTAAACATACTTAGTGTGAGACACAGTGAATGATATTTTATTTACACTAGCAGTGGGTGAGGAGCTCAAAATTTCGTTACTCCAATTTTTAATACTGTTGAAAAAAGGAGTGTCATGTTTCTCAGTCAGCACCATATTTTTTTTTTTTTCTACAACCTCTAAGTAGAAACACTGGGAGAATCTTGCTCCATACAAATTAGGACAGAGACTGGAGCAGAGGTTCAGCATCATTCTGTAGCTCTGTGCAGTAGCTCGTGCATCCAATTAACTAATGAAATCTGAATGATGGGAAAGAAAAAAAAAAAAAACAAAGCAACAACCCCACCACAACCTTTTTCTCCATAACATTCCCAGTTTGCAACAGACGAGAGTGTTCAGTCAGCAGTGACACTGCCCTGTTGGAGTTACAATGTAAAGTAGTAAACCAGGGAGCAGTGTCAGACTAGAGAGAAACCGAACCCATGGGCATTAATCTGACTGTGCAGATCCAGGAGAACAAGGAGTTTTCAAAATCCTCTACTTTGTTATGGATCCCAATGGCTCATTGGCAGAAATCCGAACCCATACATTAGCCATCTCAGAATAGCTTCCTCAGATTTCTAGTGCCCAAATAACCTGGTAATATTGTGCTTTTTCTAACACTATAAAAAGTCTTCCCTAAAAATTATATGGCTTTTAATTCAGGTATTGGTTGACTGGTTTAACATTCCTACTTTTACCCCAGCTTGTACATAATTCCAGAAAAATATAAACCAAGGAACAGAAACGCAACTATTGCAATGCGTCTCTGATATACATGGACCCAACATCTACATGCTACTGAATTAGTATACTAATGATGTTACTGCTTTAATTAGCCATGCTACTGTGCCTGTACTGGACTCTTTCCCAGGAACTGTTCGGGTTACTGCATAAGGCAAGGACACTGATTTTCTTTTAATTCTTTTTTTTTTTTTCTTTATTGACAGGGCTGCCAAGTTCACAGAAGAATCAATAAGCAAGGATATTCACATAGGATAAGATTTACAATGCATGTTTCACAGACAGTAACAACTGGGACCTCGGAGCACTTACTGAAACCAACAAAATGACAACTGATATGTCCTCCAGTGAATCTATGTTAAGACGTTCTGTCTGCAGTAATTAAAAACTCGGTAATCTCACCTGTGTGAAAAGCCCACCATAAAATCAGTTCCACTTAGCAGTGTAACTTGACATGTTGACTTTTTACATCAGCAGCTATGTCCTCTAAGCCAGCCTCTGGTCTCACTATGCTAAGTAGCACCTCCCTTAACTCAAATCAAGTAAAGTATATGCACTATCCAGTGTGCATATTCTTCTCAAGTGATCCCTCTTGCTTTTCATACTGTCTCTTCCCTTCAGTATTATGTATGTGATGGTCTGGTAACCTGCTAACTACACTTGAGCAGACACACAAAATATTTTTTTCACACTGTTCTTTTTGTCACACATAAATTTTGTAGTAATTATATCTCTCAATTCTTTGAGTTTATTTAAGCAAATGTGCTGTCAGTAAAATACCCAGGTATTCTGTTGTGTACTAATAGCTGTGCAAGACCTAGATAACACTGAGCACAAGGATTCCCTGGGTATTCATAGTGTACAGTATAAAGTAAATTGATTGTGTTTCTTCCTATACTCCAGAAACACCCTTAAACTTCTACCAAAATCAGAACACGCACACTGAAACAAGGAATCTTTTCCATACTTGTTTCATATGCATATTTGTACTGACTTCATGCAGCAACCTTTATGCGAAGAAATAATGAAGGAAAAAAAGGAACTAACCCTATCATAGTTTATTGCATGTAGGAAGTATTATAAATATTATTAATTGCTTGGCTCTCTTCCTTCTCTGTCATATTTCCCTCAGGTCTCTGTTCCATGCTCAAGGCCATTATTTGATGGGGGAGGTATAAAGTCATAACAGGTTGATGTAAATTTCCTTTGAGATGTCTTATATATCACAGATACCACAAGGGAGATGAAACAGCAATTTTGTCCCCTTCATAAGTAAGGATGGAAGAAATGCTTCATCTGAAGAGAACTAAACTGATGCCCATTCTCTAATTGAGGCCAGTATAGTATATTACTCTTCAGGTAAATCCTTGATAATGCTTATTGCCTTTTTCAGGTAGATCTTTGATAAAACTTATTGCCTTTTTCAAGACTCCTTCTGGAAGGAGAACTTGTAATTCTGAGGAGGAAATGAACAACTCCAAAACTGAGGAAGATAAAGAAGATGTCTGTGTCAAGAGTCCAGAGACATTCAGTGTACTGAATTTTATGTTTCTGCTAAACTAAAATCAGAAACTCATTATAGAAACTGAAACAAGAAAGTAGCTCAGGCAGTCACTTTTTAAGATCACCATCAGCCTCTGAACAGTTCAGAAATCTTTTGTCAGTCTAGTGTAGATACCTTGGTTGCTGGTTTGAAAAGGTGCAGATCTACAACTCTGACAGGGATACTTTTGGCATCTTGGCTTTCCTGAGCATGCCAAGAGAACCACTTATGGACCTTAAAAAGTTTAATTAGGAATTCATCTGGGCAAATTTATAGAAGATGCTAAAAACCTGGGGAGAATATTCATTTCACAAATACTATAATGGGTCCATCCAGGGAAATAAAATAACACTTTAGGTGAGCATGTTCCATACCGTGAACAAGTCTATGTCCAGTAGCCATTCCATCTCCATGTACTGCCTTTAGAAAGCACCGATTATTTAACATGCCCGATGACCTTTTCATAAAACACCAACAAAGCGATGTTTTAAAATATTTCTAACTTAACTGCAGTCTCCAGCTTTTGACCAGCAGCACATTTGTGCCATTCAGTTGGTAACTTCACCATCCACATTAGCAACAAAGCAGTTCCTGTGCAGATGCGAGTATGTGCAAGTCTACTGCAGACGAGGGAGGTACTGTGCTTCTTTACACCATTCAAGGTTCTATTCCAGGAACAATTTAGGCTTTGATCCACTTGTAACTGTCACAGTTATGCTTTCAGATGAGCCAGTTCATTTGAATAAACTGGAAGGGGGAAGTGACACTGTTTGTCTTACAGCTATCTTCAAAACTGGGTGATAAATACCAACTTTGCTACATCAATAAACCCTGTTAAAATTGTATAGCACATCTCAAGAGGAAAAGAATTTGCTGAAATCCAGCTCTTGTTCAGATGTGGACAAGAAGCTGCTTTTACACACAGGCTTTGCTCGCAGCAGTTTAATTGGTGAGGCAGGAATATCTTTACTCAACTAACCAGTATCTTACTCCTGATGGGAAGGATTGTTACCTATTCAACATGTATAGAGATAATCACAGTATTTTGCCATCAAAATCAATGGCAGCACTTTATAAACAGAGTAAAACTAAGGATGAGGCCGAATGTCAAAATTTAAGTGGGTAATATTGGCTGAAAAGCAGGAGGGAGGGGAACTACACAGTCATTTAAAATAGAGCATCAGGAATTGATGAGGAATGAGTTGGGGAGCCAGGAAAGTGTCTCAGTAGCAGAAGTTGGCATAGCTGATAATTGAGCTACATAGTCAAGAAGATAAAATATATATGTGTGTTTCCTGGAGAATGGGTTTCCCAGAATTTTGTGTGCTATTGATTTTTTTTTTTTTTTTTTANCTGAGACTCTGTAGTGGTAAAACCAGAACTGGCTAAAAAAAAAAAAAAAAAGCAGTGATGTACTCAGATATGGTAATGAAATGGACCATATAAGGGCTTGCACAGGCAGAAACTGGCAATATTGTAGATATTCTTAAAATTTCAAGGGTCAGGCTCCACCAAAACATATAATCCTATTAATTTCAGTGGAAGTCTTTACTGATAAAGATACTAATCAATAAAACTATGGAGAACAGCAACCAACCCTTAAAGAGGATGGCATCACTATAAGACTTCTATTCTTCTGGGTCTATTGCAGGGCCATTATAACAGTTCTCATATATTTATCTTTCTCAGTATATAACATTTTTAAAATTACTTTACCTTCTATTATTGAGGTCTTAACCCTGTATATTTAGAATCTCAACATTTATCTTTCATGCTAAACATTTTTTGCTGTTTGATGCTAAGCTGTAGAGGACTATTGTATCTCCATCTTCAAGACATACTTTCAAAATGCTGATAATACTCTATGATAAGACTGTCATATATAATTACCAGGCTAGCAGTTATGAGGACATTGGTATCTGATTCCCTTAGGTCTACAAATATATGACCATAATGTTGCAAACAGCTGTCCATCAACAGCTCTGCTTATCAAGATCTATGTGGAAGGGTTTACATATCTTCTCTCAATGCTTGTGAGCTAATATTCTCTGCTGCCTTTTCTGCAGCATGCAAGGCCAGCCTAACTGCCGATCCATGCTCCAATCTCAGTGAGACCAGAGGGAAAAAAGCCAACAAAACTTACTGCACTGTCTTTAGAAAGATAGTGAAGGTCAGACTAATCAATCTCAAACAAAAATGACACTACATGAAAATGCCCATTTTATCTGAATCCATATTAATTCCTCCCTAACTAGACAATGATGTCCTGGTTCACGAGTCAAGTCTCATTGCTGTTTCTAGGAAAGTACTTGCAGCTCTTCTATAATCAGCTGCTGAAACATCCTCCTAGTTTATCCAGTGCCTGTACTCATTCATCCCATTCCATACAAAATATTACATTCCCTGCAGTGTCACATAGCATCATCTATTTCAGTCACATTACTAACATTTTCTCAAGTTTTTGGAAGCCATGTAAGTATAAAGTCATGCAGGAATATGATACTG
Organism: Fregata magnificens; assembly: GCA_013389945.1. Lineage (NCBI taxonomy): Eukaryota > Metazoa > Chordata > Aves > Suliformes > Fregatidae > Fregata > Fregata magnificens. Next base: position 17,774 of record WAAD01002410.1, read on the forward strand.
TTGTTGTATAGCAGCTAGGCAGCCCTCAGTTTCTCATACTTTTAGTAAAAGAGTTACTCAGAACAGTAACAAGATCACTTCTTTTAGAAATACATTAAAAAAAAAATTGTTACACTTTTACAGCTAACTCCTTAGCTGTTGTGAATTAGCAAAGATTGATTGACTTTGTGTTAATTCAACCCTCACCGGCCTTAAAGAGTAATGCTAACTGGGGATCTGACCCTGACCCGCTGATCTTTTGGAAGCTGCAGAACCACATTTGAAAAAGGACAGCACTCTGAAAGACATTAGGTTTTTGAAAAAAGGCATGAAGGAAGGTATTTGGGTGGAGAGAGGACTGCCACAGTGGGACAGCTGGAACAGAATTTACCCGTTAAACTACAGCACAGAATTCACATGGGAAACAATACAGGTGTTTCATCCCAGAGCCAGGCTTTCATTAAAGACCGTCTTAGATCCAAGTGAATCCAATCACCAGGCACAAAGCCCGTGGAAACCAGGCTTCATGAGTTTGACCACCTGCACATCTGCTTCTTATGTTACCTTTTCATTATTTCTTTTGATCAATAAAGTTTAGCTCATGTTAGTTACCATGAAAAACAGCCTTCCATTCGGGTTCTTCCTTACTATTCTTTGAAACATTGTCCCCTGTGGGTGTCTAACACATTTTCCATCCCTGATACAGTTGCTTACAAAACTCTTTCCTGTTCTCAGCATTTTTAGTGGGTTTTGAAATCTATTTCTATAATAACACTGAAGTCCTGGCTTAGTAATTTATTAAGAGCTTCCTTAAAATTCAGATAAATTATGAACTGTCAATGTCAATCTTGAGTGTAATCTTATCAAAAAAACTTGAGGTTAATTAGGAAGGATCTCATCCTTCTAAATCCATATAAGCTTAACATAATAATTGAGAGTTGAGATCAATTACTCATGGTATGTCAAGGGTATGAACTTATATGGTAATGATTGAGTGCTTGGCCTGAATGCGCAAAAGTCAAGGTCAGAAAGCATGCTAAATGCACATTTAAGTCACAAGTGGTGGGGTGGGGGAGGGAAAGGGATGAAAGTTTTATGTGTAGGACTAATAGCTAAGGTGCATACTGATCTGAACCTCTGAGGCCAAATTCAAAAGACATTGTAATAGTAAATACAGAGAGAAGCTGGGAATTACTGAGTCTGAAAATGGGATCAACAATAGTTTAGAAGCATTTTCATGAAGTAATTCAGAGGTTCAATTTCACAAACATGTATCTAGTTTTCCCAGTGGGTTAATAACTTTAACTAAAGTAAAAGTAAGGCCCTCTGTCCCATGCAGTGCATGAGACATTCATCGTGCCACAGACTCACCTTAACATGGCACTGACACTCCCTTCCAAGCACAATCTTCATAACATTCTCCAGTTCTCTGGAAACACACGGCCACTCCTACTTTAATCGTATCAAGACAAGGAGGAAAGGAGAGTCCTAAAGCAGTCCTGCTCACCCTGGGAGGCAACAACAAAAAAGTCTGGAAGAAGATTGATCTTATTTTTCTTTATTTTTCAATTTTTGTTATTTTTCATTTTTTTGGTCATTGCTTTTTTTTAAATTATTATTTTTTTTTTTTAAAAGAAAACCCCACAGCCTATAAAACATATTGTCATCAATACTCTTGAAGGAGCTGCCTCCCAAGTGAACCATTGAAACAGAGAGTGGACTCGATGTGTATGAGTATCTCTCTCATTGCACCAGAAGTCAAGAATAAAATGTTCAAGAGGATGCAAAATTATAACAAAGTACTTACAGCTTTGGATATGGCACTAGATTGCAACTGGGATTTTTACTGTCTAAAGTAGGCTCTGTAGGCTTATTCTGTAGGTCAAAGGAGGTAAGGACTTGCAGAGAATTCATCCCAAACCTCTCAGACACCATGGCACTGATAGTTTGTGCATAATTCCCCCCATCCTAAAAATGGGATGATCTCACAGTGAGATTGTGAGACTAAGTAGACTGAGAGGATCTCTCCACTGATACAAGGCAGTGTACTGTAAAAGATTAAAATCAGACCTGAGCAAGCTAGCTCAGTTACCAGGAGCAATATAAATGTGTTAACATAGCATTCCACCAGGCTGGTTTGCACGGTTGGCAAATTCCTGTTCTGCAGAGCACTGCCTGGGCAGGGCTAAACAGTCCTGGAACCAGGCTAGCCCAGTGAGGTGTACTGTCCCTCCAAGGTAGCTCAGGCCTCTCTAATGGCAATGTGATGATGGCATAAGCTTGAAAGAGTGAGGAGCTTCAGTTCTGCAGCATATGGGTACCATACAGCAACATAAGTACATGCGAGACTCAAGGAACATTTCAAATCTTTTACAATCATATTCCAACCTTTCTGCACAAGAAGGCTACGGGTGAGCTTTCCCTGGAATGTAGTGCTTCTCACTCAGTATGCTCACAAAACCTGTGCCACCTGAGGCCACCACCTCGCAGAGTGTTATGGTTACAGGAAGTTCGGCAACTCTGTTATTATGTGTAGGCTACTATGGCTAGAGCTTTTAGTTAGCTAACTTCCACACCACACATTATGAATACCGGCTGCCACATAGGAACCCAGAACTCCAGACTTGTGACCAAGTCACAGCATGCCAGCTGTGCTGATGAGACTCCTGGTTGTGTGTTCTCAGCCATATGGCAGAGGTTTACCTTTGCATTTGCTGTGAGCTAGGAGCGCACAGTGGTGGCACAGCTGGTGCCACGTGATTTGTCAAGCCACAGTAGCTTCATCACGTGTTTAAATGGTAAGGAGCATAGAGGATGAAGGAAATCTGCAGTGGAGAGAAAGTGGTACAACTTTGAGAACAGGAATCAGGGATAAATTAGGAAAGGTAAGAAAAGAAGAATACTGTGTCAGGAAAGCAAAGGGGGGAAGTGATGAAAAATTCCTGGTAACTGCATATGGACCCACTCTGAAGCAATATCTGAAGAGCTCTCCATCCTCAGAGGTACGCTTTCTGTTTCTTTTTGCCCTACAAATCTAGTCATGCTATTAAATTAATGTCTGCATTTCCAAACCCTTTACTTTAAACCTTATAAATGCTTAAATTTTACAACAATACAAACTTGGATGAGGCAAAGCTCTAAAAAACCTTTTTGGATATTCAGACAATAAATTTATAAGGCTGCTGTGTGAAAGCCTTTTTGAGAGTCTATATCCTGCTGGTATCATTACAAATCCTCAGTCTATAGCTTGGCTCACTGAAGACCTCAAGCAGGTCTTTATTAATATACATCCCAGAGACTCAGGTTACTCTGTAGAGTAACTGTATTTTCTTAGCAGTCAGCTACTACATATAACATCGTTATGCATATCCTTTGCAATTAGGCTGAATCTTTAGTGATCACCTGTGGCTTAGTGTCCTTTTTGTCAGTTCCTCAAAGTCAGAAGAAGTATTTTTGTCATCTACTAGCTCTGCAGTTGCCAGCCCATAGCTTGATTGGTTATTTAATGCCTGCAAAACAGTTTTTAAATGCTGTCCCATGCTAATGCTTTGCAACTACAGTTGTCATGACTACTCAGCACCTATGTGAGGGCTGTGTTGGACAGCTATTCCTCGGCATTTTCCCTAAGCATTAGTATCCCTGCCTCAAACTTCTCTTACAGTCTCTGAGAGGCTAAACACAGAGGCAATCTTGCCATCCAATGGAGGAGGCACTGCAGTGTCAATTTGAAGCTGACCACTGTGCCTACCCATGAGGGTCCTGTAGGCATGGCACTGTGCTAAATGACATTTTCCTTGTAGCAATACAATGCAAAGTCCCTGGGCCTCCCTAAGAGCCAATATGCCATCACCAGCTGGTCCGACCAGGCTTACCTGCCATGTTTAGCACGTGGACTGTTGGAACCAGAGGGACATCACAGCACTTCTCTGCAAACTTGCCATTCACACTACAGGTATGTGCCAGTATATCTAAGTGAGTCAAGTTAGGAGCATATAATGTGAGGCTTGCCCTGTAAAGATACAGCCCTTCTTATTTCCTTTAATAAGGTCAGTTGCAAGATGGTCACAGCCTTTACATGTATTCTTTCCATGGCATCTACTCCTATCATTTCAGAAACTAAGCCCCATAACTCACCCCACAAAGCCTTTCTGGTTTCCAGAAATACACCACAGTAAAAATATCCTAGAGCCTTAGGTTCAAGATGAATATTTTGATGCTAGAAGTAACAGCAGAATTGTGCTCCATTTTGTTGCTTCTAGAGCGGGTTTTGACACTAGCTTAATAGTGGTTGACTCACAAATCAAAGACTGTCTTTGAGAAAACTTTCTGCGGGGTTGATAGACAGCTAGCATACTCTAAGGCATTTTCTTCTGCATTACTTGGCAGGAAGCCTGAGACAGTTTGAACAACACTGTGCACAACGTGCCCAGCTCAGCCAAAACTCATTAAGGGTCTTGTCTTCTCTTGTGTGCTTTGTGAAGCACATTACTGCACCCCTGATGGGCAGCAGTTATGCTAAGATTAAAGATCACCAAATACCTTTAATGTACCAGTCAAATTGCATTTCTCAGCTGTGTATACATTGGTAAATGTTCTGCTGCTTTACCAGATGAAGGATGAAGATGTAATGGCTGTTCTCCAGCTACTGAGCTTGGTTAAGGAATTGCTCTGAAAGAGGTTTCATGGGATGATAATTTCAGCAAAATGTGAGACAGTTGCTGAAAGATGCTCAAGTTCATGACTGCATTAACTCTGGTTGCTATTGAAAGACTCCTCCCTGGTGAACAATGTAAGACACATGCGTCTTTGATCACCTTGAAAAATATTTTTAAAGGGTTGCTCTGGATTTTGCCCTGGGAGCCCCACTCATTTGTGAGGCAATCACTTTAGTTAAAACTCCATTCACAGTTAGCTTGAGAGCACTGCTGACTCACAACATTACAGATTGAAAGGAGAATGCACTGTTGTATTTCTGCTAAACTGTGTGTTACAAATACCCTCTTTCCTCCTTCATGTACTTTCCTGTCTCTCTTTTTCAGTTTGTGGGAGTGTTCAACTACTGTGATATTTGCTAACTGGTTTAATTGTTTTGATATTGCCAAACAACAACCACCACCACCCTACTTTCAGATGTTTACAGAAGTAGACTTTCCTATGTCAGCCAGTTCATGATAGAGGGCCCTTATGCAAAAACAGCCTTCTTGATAAAGGGTAGTTGCCAGGTCTTGGCACGATAATTTGATCTCTTTTTTTCTAAATGCAAGAAGTGAAGGAAAAACACTTCTAAAATTGGCAGTTTGTGATACCCTCCTACATTGGACTTACATGCTTATGCAACTTACAACATCTGAACCACAAACATTTGTATCCAAGGATCAACCAAGTAACCCACCAGCAATGAAGAGAAGAATATCAAATCTAGTTAAAGGTGGTGAACCCTCAGCTCAGCAGATGTAGGTAGGGATAATAGGTCACAATATGGAGTTAAGAATGAGATAAATTTCAGAAACAGAAGTGGATGGCTTGGCCATCCAACAGAAGTGGATGGCTTAAGCTCTGTGCCTGCTAATACACAGGACAAAACAGCAGATGAACTGGGGGAGCGAAGAGGAGGGAGTACGTTCTGCCAGAGAGATTTGTTTTATCATTCTTACTTTTCCTATTTGCACAACTGCAAATTCCCTCTCCCCCTGCTCTCCCATCTACAGCTCAGCTGGGATGAGAAGCAGCTACAGGAACCATGACGTTGATAACTCCAAATTCACATTTTTTGTTAGGAAAGTAACATGAGCCTGGTCCTTCACTCAGTGAATCTATACTGATTAACATTGGTCAAGGCCATCCCTTAAGCATCATTCACACACAATGATGCTACTAGTGGTAAACAAGGAGAATAATTCAATGAGTGCTCAAATGCTATGAAAATGACAGATGAAAGCAGCCTCTGCTTGAGGTAGCAGAGGAAATATTTTTGCCTTGACTGGCTAAATCATGGAACAGAGATATGAAAAACAGCTACAAGAAATCTAAAGCAAAACTTGCCAAGAAGTGGACAAGATTCAAGAACAGACAAGTCAAGGGGATGTATAATATGAAAAGGATTTCAGCCAAATATGGGTAGCTCAAGAAGAGCCAGAAAGTATGACAGGGATTTTTAAGAACAGATTTGACAAGGATCTTCAATGTACACCGCCTTTGTCAGTAGCTGATAAGAGTCCTGTCAAAGCCAAGTAGTGACAGCCTTTCTTCACCATGCAACCCAGAGGCACCTCACTCCCAGCATTAGCAGGCTGAGACAAAGTGCCCGTAGAGCTTATCAGATTAATCATCAGCCAGTTCCAAAAATGAGTCAGGTTTGGAGGAAAATCAGCTGGGCAAGATGGTGTTACTAAAATTGTTCTAAAGCAACCAGATTAGGAAAGGAAAAGAGGAAAGGAAAACATCATTGTTTTAATGACACAAGCATTTTGCAGGGTTTTAGACTTAAGAGACTTTCCCTGCGTTAGAGTAATCAATTAGCGACAGAAGGTAAAAAGAATTAGTTGGGATTAGTAACTGCACTCACCAGTCAATTTAGAGTTGCGCATGAAAGCAACAACCAAGATGCAGTTTAAAAATTGTACACAAGATGGCATGAGGATGCTCCACCAGAATTAGCTTAGCATTTGGTGCACCAACCCCAATGCCCTTATATGACTCTTCTGTTGGAAACACATGAGGACAGGAGCTTAAAGAATAAGCTGTTTACTCAGAGCTGTACCATGGTTAACAAACATACATACAGTAACATCCTGAAACTACCTTGACCTTTAACCAAGATGCTCTGTTGTGTTTGAGAGATCCAAGCTCATCTTTTGCAAGCACAGCTAACCCCAAATTGTGTTTAGTCTATAGGTTTTAAGAATACCCTGCTGAAAGCAGAACCATGGGATATGTTAGGCAAAGTCTTGGATGTGAAAAACCTTAATTTGTATATTGCACAATTATTAATGGTCTCATGAAATCATTTTGAGAATCAAGTAGAGCAAAGACGACATTAAATTAATTGACTCCTACACTAGGATTAAACTTGGAAAATAAAACAATGAGCATCTGGAAACACAAGCAAATTTGCTGGAACAAAAAAAAATATGTACAAAAGAGTCAGCTTTGACCACAGATAGAGCTTACAGACAAAGCCTATTGTAGTGCTTCTGTTAAGCTCGTGCAAGAACCACAGACTCGCACTGAGCAGCTGTGGCAGGAAGGCACCTCTGGAGATCATCTAGTCCAACCCCCGCTCACAGCAGGTCACCTACAACAAGTTGTCCAGGGCCATGTCCTATGAGGTTTTGAAAATCTCCACAGCCTCTCTAGGAAGCCTCTTCCAGTGTTTGACCACCCTTAGAGTAGAGTAGTAGTTTTCTCACGTTAAATAGAATATCCTTTATTTCAGTTTGTGCCCATTGCCCCTCATCCTGTCACAGGCACCACTGAGAAGAGTCTGGCTCCCTCTTCTTCACTCCCCCTGCCCCCATGAGGTATTTATACACATTGATCAGACCCTCCTGAGCCTGAGGAAGCATATCTGAGCCTTCTCTGTTCCAGGCTAAACAGTCCCAATTCTCTCAGCCTCTCCTCATATGACAGATGCTCCAGTGCACTTGCTCCAATATGTCTGTCTCTCTTGTACTGGAGAGCCCAGCACTGGACCCAGCACTCCAGAGGTGTCTCACCAGGACTGAGCAGAGGGAAAAAGATCACCTCTCTTTACCCGCTGCAATGCTGGTCCTAATGCAATCCAGGAGGCTGTTGGCCTTTGCTGAAAGGATGCATTGCTGGCTCATGGTCAGCTTGGTGTCCACTAAGGCCTAGGGTCTTTTTCAGCAGAGCTGCTTTCCATCTGGTTCGCCTTCAGCCTGTACAGGTGCCTGGCATTTTTCCTCCCCAGGTGCAGGACTTTGTTGAACTTCATGAGATTCCTGTCAGCCCATTTGTCTAGCCTGTTGAGGTCCCTTTGGATGGCAGCACAACCTCCTGGTCTATGAACAGCTCTTCACAGTTTTGTATCACCTAGAAACTTGCTAAGGGTGTACTCTGCCCCATGAATCCAGGTCATTAATGAAGATGTTAAACAGTATTGGACCCAGGACTGACCCCTGGAGTACACTACTAGGGACTGGTCTCCAGCTGGACTTTGCACCATTGATTACATGAAAGAAGAATGCACCAGTGAACAAGGGTAGGTATGTCAGTCAGTGTTGGAAAGTTGCTGATACTTAGGAAGCATTTCTGAAAGGCACATGGTTTTTCCAGTCATTGTTTCAGGGAGGAAGACTGAAAAAGACCTGAATGTAATGCCCTCAAATATCACTTATGTCAGATCAGATGTGATAAAGGTAAACAACAGGAGGACAAAAAAACCCCACAAACCAAAAAAGGCAAACGGATTGTGCCAAAAATACTGAGTACAAGCACATGGGGACTGTCTTTTATCTCAGAAAATGCTAAGCTTTCAACAGAAACAAGTATGTCCTCTATAGTTTTAGGCAGTAATAAATTTGTTGGTTATTCACCAGATAGTCGTTTTCTCCAAAAACGATTATCACTATAGTCAGATTAAATGACAAGACTTGGAGACCTCAGGAAACATATGGATTTTATAAGAAGAGCAAAAACATCAAGTGACTTATTCACATTTAATTCCCGGTAAGGGTTATAAATTTAATAGAAAAAATAAGGTTATTAACTACAGCAACATAATTTTCCATGTGCACCAGTGAACTGTGTAAAACATCTGAAGGGAAACTTGTTACAGAGGAGATTGCAGGCTAGATACATTGAGAAATTTTGTGCTGTCCTTGCCTACCTATCCTTTAATCAGCTTTGCTTCACATCACTGAAATATAAAATAGTTGTTATTTAATCAGTTTGGAAATATTTGTAATTGGAGATGAAGGAAAGGAAAATTTGTAGGAAGATCAGTACACCAGAAAAGTCAAGAAAAGAAGGATGAAAATGAAACCATAAGGCAAAAGCACCTTAACTTACACCATTATTTTTCACTGCCCTTAACAACATAAGTTAAGAACACCTGAACACTCTGCACTTGCAAGTGTGGTTTTGTGAAATTTGGACATCCATGACATTTGGACATCAGTGACAAGGTCAGTTTATGGAGCTCCCACCCCCTCCACCTTTTCCATCACCCCTGTTCTCACTGCCAGTTCATACCTACTCCCTGGGTACCTAAGATGTGCTGATACATGGGTATGTTTTGAACGCCTTTCTAACCCAGAACCAAATGGGGTCATTTCACTTGGTCCTGAGGAACTGGAACATCACTCCTAGCTATACTGAGAGGTCAGTACTAAGGCAGAGCCAGGGAAAGGCAGGGACTTCTTGACCTAACACTACATTTGTGAAGCTACAACTTAAGCATCAACAGGTTAATGTTGGTCACAAAAGCCTGGTCAACAAAGGACTTCAGCTAACAGGTGTCAGCACAGCTTTAAAAGGCAACTAAAATAAGACCCAACCTAAAACCTGAGCCTTGCAGATGTTGGCAGTAGGCCCTTGGACTCTATACATGGAAGCAGGGTGCATTGAAGCAGGAAACATTCCTGAAAACATGCAAGGACTTAGGCATCCTGCCCTATTCCCTTTCAGGGAGTGCTCCACAGTCCTACTTGTGCTGCCGGGAAGAGTAGGAATTAGTCCTTATTTCTCTTCCCCTCAGTTAGCTTGACTGGAGTACATCTCTGGGATGTGGGAAACCCCTGTTCAAATCTCGTCTCTGACTGGAGTAGAGATTGTAACCTCGATGATCTCCCTGAAGATGACATCACCACTGACCTCCACTTATTTTTAGACAGACTGTTGTCAGTCTCACTTGTCTGTTTTGTACAGAATACTCAAATATTTCTTGAGCCAAGGACAGGGTTAGGGTAACACAGTCACTGTGCAGCTCTGAACACCAATCTCTGCCCAGTATTTGCCTCGGACAGGAAAGTCCCTCTGTAAGTTAAACCTGACATTATATAGGTTATTACCTATTACCTGTTTCTGTAGCTTGAAGCACATGTATTGCTACCAACCACAAATTCTTGCTCCTTGAAGTTTTCCTGAATTGGGAGTACCATTGAAGAATCTGTTAATCTTTACTTTGATTTCATACTTAGCTGAAGATTAGATGTTACCCAGTGATTAGATTGAGAAAGGTAGTAATCCAAAACTTAGAGAAATTTCTGTATCATAGCCTTACCAATCAAAACAGAATGACAAGCCAGGACTGGAACAAACTTTTCTTCAGAGTCACACATTAGATTTGAATAAAGCTATACTTTAGTGGGATACTTAAACAGCTTGTCATACTTACCATTATCATTACTCATGAATGAAAGCCTTCATAAACGTGATGTAAATAAGAAGAACCTACTCCTGTTTCTGTTGAGGGGTAAAAAATGATCAGTTGGAGTCAATAGCAGGGCAAGAATACCTGACGGGTCAGAGTTACCTACTCTGACATCTAGGCGTGTACACTTGGTCTTGAATTTGCTGTCTGTCTAGAGAACATCAGCAAGAAGGAATGGACAGGGGTCTGACTTCAGTTCATACTGTCTGACTAATATATTTGAATCAGGACAAAGTACAATATAATTGGCTAAAGATACAGGTAAGCAGCACCACAGNTTTATGCAACTCTGGGTTTAGGACAATGGTATTATTGTGGGCTGCTGTCCCTTCTATACCATAGGAGAGCCCTTCAGGCAACCTTCTTCAGTTTTCTTCTAATTATCCCAGTAATTTCCAAACTTCCAGCTGAACTTGATTCAATTAGTCCTCCAGCTCTAGCATGTAGATCACCTGTCTCCTCACACCCTTTCCAGTCACTGAAATACAAACCGAGGTGTCCCCCATTCTTCCCTAACAAAACACATTGTGTGTATACCTCATTTGCAATCTCTGTCCCAGCTTTTCCTTTCCAGCAGCTATCAACACTCCTGAAGTCTATACAGTCTGGTCTTCTGCTAATACTCAGAAGTAAGCAGGAAACAGCAGTTCAGAGGAAATTCCTACCTACTCCTCTTTATGGATCCTCTGCCCTGGGAACTAGGTAAAATAGGAGCATCCTGATTTGTCTTCCCAGTTCTCTTTCCTATACATCTGACTTTTCTCCTACTGTCTCCACGAAAGCTGTTTCTTAAGTTCCCCTTTATTTTGCTGCCCTTCTCTGGAGAGTCTTTGAAGGTCTCTCTCTTACTCATTTTTGCTTCTGACTTTTTGCACTTTCTCTTTGGAAAGAGATAGTAAAATTCTCCTTTCTGGAACTATGTTTCACCCATGACAGACTTCCCCTTGGAGTCATGCCAGTGTTGGATCTTCCACCTGCTGAGCATTAGAGCCATACAACTCAATTCCCAGTGACTGCCAGTCATCTTTTCAGTGCTTTCTTTTAAAGAGGCCACAGCATGGACTTTCTGCCCCAGACCCAAGAAGCCCTAAAGAAAATTCCATTCAGGGACATGACTGTCAACTTAGGCAGAGTCTGCTCATTTAAATTAGTCACCTAGACTCAGTTAAAATTAATGGAGTGGAAAAAAAGAGGTTCAGCAGCAATTCGTCTCATCCAGAAATAGATATCTAAATATGACTAGGTAATTTGCACCCTAAAAGCTCCTATTTACCACTCCAAAAAGGCACTGTACGGTGACTAGCTTAGACGAATGCCTCAATGCTGCAGGCATCTAAGAGGTGTGAAAAGAATGGCAGCCAAAGTAATTCTAAGAGGACCTCTACCTCCATCATCAGCATTTTCTCTTTTAGGTGACTGATGATCTTATTTCATATTCTTTCTTCATTCAGCTTTGCATATACTTGTGGAGATGGCAGAAACATTTAAAATATCTTAATTGTTCAAGGAGAACAGGGACACATTTTTCGTAATTGTTTTTGGCCTTCTTTTCAACTAGCTTTGTACACTACTGTATATGCAACACTGGTTGAGTACTTGTAAACACATTCACTGCTTCATTTTATGTCTTTGTAACAATCTTTATTCACCAGCAGATGTTATGTCATGTGAGTATATGAGATACCCATCTGTCCCACATACGTTTCTAAATCACAGAAGTCAAAGGCTGAGTGGTCCCACCAGTGTGGGTATACAAGGTCATTGCTAAGATGTACTATTGTTGTTTCTTAAGCAAACACATATAGACATAAAAGCTGATTACAAGGCCCTTATGTAAAAATGGTTATATTAAGTCTAGATGCTTTGCAAATACAAGATTTTTACAGTACAGATATAACTCAGTGCCCAAAGTCAGTGGGAGTTTCACCAAACACTTCTTGAATGATGAGAAGCCTGAAAAACATGACTCAAGAGAGTATAGAAAGAACTGGGCTTGTTTAGTCTAGAGAATTGAAGACTAAGAGGTGACATGATAACAGCTTTCAAATATGTAAAAGGTTGCTACGAAAAAGGAAGGAAATAAACTGCTCTTCTTATCAATTGCAGAGAGGACAAAAAATAATGGGCTTAAATTTCACCAAGGAAATTTCAGTTTGACACTAGGAAAAGCTTTTCTAAGTGTAAAGGCAGATTGCCTGGGCTGGCCACGGAGTCCTCATGCTGGCAGTTTTTAAGAACAGGCCTGACAAACATCTGCCAGGGTGGTTGAGGTAGGACAGATCCAGTGTCAGGGCAGGGGGAATGACCCTTCAAGGTCCTTTCCAGCTCTGTCTTCTGTCAATTTATAACTCATTGAGAAGCAGCATTAAGCAAAACCTGATTATCTTCTTGGAAAATCTTACTATGCTTTTTACTAATATATATATACATTATCACATTTCATTAATTAGCATATTTCATCAGACAAATGCAAACCTGGCTGCAATACAAAATAAAAACAGTTGCCACAGAGGAGCCACCTGTTCGATGAACATGGAGCAACCCATGTCCATGGAGCTCAGCAGCTTTCAGCCCACTTGCCTCCCTGTTGGGAATGCTCAGATAGCTCAACGAGGCTGTCAGATAAGAGCCGCTATCCCTGAGAAGACATATAATTCTCATATATTATTACGAGATCCCCTTCTATAAAACCCATGTGATGCTCCTTCTGCATCTTTATGCTCTCCAAACATCCATTGTAATTTCCATGGCAAATTTCCCTAAAATTGAAGGCAAATAATATGTAGTACAAAACAGACTCTTTACAGAATCACAGAATGGTAGGGGTTGGAAGGGACCTCTGGAGATCATCTTGTCCAACCCCCCTTCTTGAGCAGGTACACCTAGGGCAGGGTGCAACTCATATGAATATCAGTTTGTAGTGTTCTTTGTTTTGTAGGCATCTCTGTTTTTGCAACGATGAATTTGAAGGGTAAAATAAAAACTTTTTATGCCAGGCACAGCAAAGTGCTCTGAATTTAGAGTGAAAGTATTCTACTGTGTCTTTTCTTAAGAAATGGATCACATGCAATTCAGTGATAGAAATACCGTCTCTTAACCTAATTTTATAATGCAATCAGACTGACCTCTCCTACACACAGTAATTGAAAAAAAAGAAGAGCCTCCAACAGGCTAAACACAAGCTACCCTGGTTTTTAATCAATAGTCCTATTCCCACTGGCTATGTATTTCAGTTCAGAACATTGTAATTAAATATAGTGATGAAATGCATTTCTTTATGAATGAAATCTCTTGCTCTTATATATATGTATATTAAAAAAATATTTGCTGCTAAAATCCAATCATGATGACTCTAAACAAAATAAAAATGTAGGGAGTCTTTAAATTTGTAGGAGAAAATCCCTTTAATTCAGCCAATGAAATACTTTACTGTTATGGGGTTTTTGGGTTTTCAGAATACTGGAAGGATATCAGTAGTATTGTTCAGACAAAACATTATATATTATAAAATGCCACTTAAAATGAAATTCAAGAGCCTACAGATAATCGATGTCATATTCAACCAAGCGGTCCCACTGATTTCCTGTAGATCTACGTACAAGATTAAGGTGAATGGGGTTTCAGTCCTACATAGATATTTTGAACTTATTTTCCCTTGAAATATGTAGGTTTAAAATAATTCATAGGAACATTCAAGCCCAAACAGTAATACTGGAAAATTCACATATAGCTTACCATCTTGGCCATAGGCAGTTTATGAAATTGTAATTAGAACTACTATTGCTTAGCAATCACATGCACAGAAGTACTAAAAGATTTAGGAAACATAATTGCATTTCTAATAAACTTTCACCACTTCGTGTTAATAGGTGAAAGTATGATTTCTTCTTAGAAGTAAAAGAAAAAAATCCTTGTAATTCTCCTATTTAAAAAAAAGGCTAAAAAGCCATACGAAGGTGGTATGAGGACAGGAATATCTTCATTCTAATCCTCAGTGATTAGTAGCATATCTACAGTGATTCTGCTTTGCATAAGAATATCCTTTTGCCCTTGACTTTATGGCACGCTAAAGTTAATGGGCCAAATGCATCTGTTGACTAAAAATGGTCTTACTCCAAGGATAAGTTTGGCTTACGATACAGAAACACGATTGAGAGCAGCCTAGAGAATTGTAATCATAAGGAATAAACTTACATCCTGGCACCACTTCTTAAGATGTTGCTTGCCTTAGATACATATAGATATTCAAAGTCAAATGTGCAAATTAGAACAAACAAATGTTGTTTTCAAACTGTTACTTCTTGGTTTAGTAAGCGATATATCGATTTACTTAATTTTTCAGCTCTAAGGCTCTCAGACCAGGTACACCTAGGGCAGGGTGCACAGGACTGAGTACAGGCGGGTTTTGAATATTTCCAGAGAAGGAGACTCCACAACCTCTCTGGGCAACCTGTTCCAGTGCTCTGTCACCCTCACCGTAAAGAAGGTTTTCCTCATATTCAGGTGGAACTTCCTCTGTTTCAATTTGTGCCCATTGCCCCTTGTCCTGTCATCGGGCACCACTGAAGAAAGTCATAACAACAACAAAAAAAGGCTGAGATCTCAAGCCTAGCTAATTCCAGTTAAGAATAAAGAAAGAACATACTGTTAAAGGTTAAATCAGTTAGCACTCTGTGCAGGGATATGGTAGATTGTCCTCCTTCTGATGCCTTTGGGAAAACACTGGTTGTCCATATGGAAATTATTCTTCATTCAATACAAATTATTGGGCTTGTATCAGAAAGCACCATGTGGCCCAAGCCAGACAACAGCATTGAGGTGAATGTGCCTAGACCTATTCAGCTACTCCAAAACCTAAAAATGCTCCAAAATCCCAGGTATTATTAAAATATAAAAAAAATAGAACAATTAACTTTTAGATAGAGAAAAATCTCAGCCACTGAGAAGGGTATTAGAAGTGTTTACCAAGCGCTCCCTCTGCTGCTGCTGCTATTCTTGCAGGCAGGTCCTGCTTTCAGCCTTGATTTCAGTTACTCAGAGATCTTCTCAGGGGTGCAAACCCTGTGCAGCCCTGCTGTTGCATGGGAAAATGTTTCTATTCCTCTGAAGAGAGCTCAGTGGATGCTCCCTCTCCAGCCAACCTCCCTGGGACTGTCTACCCCTGAGCAGGTTCGGCTGCTCATACCACCAAGAGCAAACATACTTTTTCTCCCAGGGTTTCAGTCCAGACAATTAAAGGAACATAATTCACCTTTGAACAAAGTAAAATACATATATATATGTATACACTCACACACACACATGTATATGGATATTAGACTACTTGTATAGTTCATATACTACTATATATGTGTGCGTGTGTGAGCGTGTGTGTATACACATACATTTGCAAACACACACACCTTTGATCACCAAGAGATAAGCCAGATGAAATATGTCATTCAGGTCAGGCCAAATGGTCTAAGCCTTTCTTTTGGCTTCTGTTGTTGAACTCTATTGTAATTTGCCTCCCTATACCTCAAAATTTTGTGGAAATTTTTGCAGATTGAGTGAGGAAAGAGAGGCTTTTCTTCTAATGGAAAGTTTTAAAAAAAAGCCACTTCTGCAAACTTCTTTTCTTTACACCAAGGACACGGATTGTTATTGCATATTGTTACATTAGCCTGCTGTGGCAGATCTGCCAGCATTTGAGTAGGTAAATCTGAATAATTCCCATGTCATCAGACATTGCTTAAGGCATGAGCAGGCTTCACCATGCCTTCTTATCATGTATTTTAAATCCAGAAATAAACACAGATAGTCTCTAGTTCATAAGTACCAACTACAGGAGGAGGAGGAGGAGGTAAATCATCTGAACACTGCTGCTTATGAAGTGAATTAAAAAGACCCCTCTGTTAGCGAACAGCAGTAGTATGCAGTCATTCCTCAGTGGAACAACCACTAAAGGAAAATGCTATGCACACTTAGCAGGACTATTATCATAATAATGTCTAAACTTGTATACAACTATCCGCTCTGGAACCCTGAACTATTTTTGTTCCCTTGTCTGATCAGTGTGCTGCCTCCTCTGCTTACTTCCCCATCGGAAGATGGCATTTCCACTGAACCATGAACCTGCTTTGGCATAACAAATGTTCCTGGATGTTTCTCAAAATGTGTCACAAAGTGAACATCCTTTGTCTACTCCAATTATATCAGCAATGTTCCCTTCTTCTAGCTGTCATTTGAATATCTTTTCTTTTCAGCCTTTCTTCTAAGCATTAAGGCCTTTCTTCCTGAATCATTACATTTGTGTCTGATCATAGAAACGAGTCACCATGCTGCATGATGAAGAAAGGGGAGGTTGCCATTTCCTTACTTTTCATTATGTCTTTTACCTGGAGAGAGGATCTGAGCCTGCACTACTAATGGATCAAAGGTCTTCCAATGACTTCAGTCTGAATTTTTAAGTCTAAAAATGAATACAGGCTGAGACCGTAAAGCTGCCTATTCATTTTGAATCAGCCAAGCGGAGTTCAATATTCAAGATACTTGTTGGAAGAGTATTTTCCCCCAGTACTAACAACAGAGGACTTGGAATAATGCAATGTTTCTATATAACAATGGAGTCTTATTTACACATCCATTTTGGTCTCATTTACACTGAATTAATTCAGTTAACTCTGTTACCAGAGTAATCTTTTTAATTCAAAGGCCTAGCTGCCACAGTACTGTTCAGGAGGAAAGGCTTTGCAACCGCAATGCCATGACTATTTCATATTATTGGCGCTCACCTATATTGCTGACACAGGGCTGGGGAGTAGAGAGGAGGTGATCTGGACAACACAGCGATCATTTTCCTTTGTAGGGGATATGGAGGCTAATTGCAATTTTTCTTCCCCCCCCCCCTCTACACACATGCATTTGAACAACAGCTCTCAGGCAACTCGGGAGTATTATTGTATTTTTCACTGTAATGGTTAGTTAGCACACACCACTTCAGTGTACTAACACAGGCCTCTGAAATCCCCTGCCGTGGGGATAACAGCAGTCCTCCTGGCTGAAGGGCTGCTGTAGCTTGCAGGCTCACAGAGCTCTGCAGAGCTATGTGACACAGAAGAAGAGAGGAGCAGGAATAACTCTTCCATACATTCGCATAATCCACATCCCGAATACAAGGAAGGCTGAACAGCATGCTGCATTTTAGAGTTATCCCACGCAGCTGAGTCCAGCGGCCTAGAATGGACTGCCCCCACTGTGTGGAAATCTCTTTTTCCCTGATCCATTGCCTCACCATCCCCATAGGCTGAGAAACGGCCCATGTACCCCCATACAGTGCAGAGAAAGAGCTTTTCCTGCACCAGCCATGGGGAACGCCTCAAAACCCAACATGTGGCAACACAAGCTTCAGAGCATCTGCATGGACCTCCCAGGGTCCCTCAATACACACAGCACAGGCACTCCCACCCCTCCTCTGCACCTCTGATACCCTGGGCCCCTAAGACTGCAGGCTCAGGCCCTCTGTTTAATCCTCGTGCACCTTGACACGAGACAGACCTGTAGCAAAACAATGGGAAGGTTTATTTAACCTGGTTTGAAGCCAAGGTTCAGAGGTATGCATGCAAAGGTTGGAAACAAAAAGGCTACAGGAAAAACAAAATACAATCTTGCTCGCAATACTTCCTACTCATTAAGGATATTCACCCAAAACGTAGGCCTTGGACTGCTGATCACTAATTTCCATATGCTTCCCCTATTCTCATCTCCCAGTCTAGATGATATCCTTCTGTGCCTTTTTTGATGGCTGTTCCTGGAGACTTACACTTCAGAGACCCCTTCACATTCTTTCCTTTTTTACTTTATTTCAAATTAAGTGACCTCCTTCAGGCTCGCTTGACTAACACGCATCCAGAAGAACCTTTGAGCTCAAAAGCATCTCATATATCATGTACTAGGAACTGTATGTAGTGTCCCTGTATTTTATCAAACAATTCCAGACATAAGAACGAGAGTCTTGATGAGACGTATGTCAAAGCAAATGGCTCCCTATGGCTCTAATTTCCTGTTAGTTTTTTGAGATTTCTAGAGAAACCAAGTAGCTAGTAGGTATTGCATAAACTCAGCTATTTCTGTTTGAAATAAAACTATCTACCTACTTTAGACAGCATGTATTTAATAATACTTCAAGCTTTAAATTGTTTTAATTGTTAATTTACCTCATTTGTAATTCCTGTATTCAGACAGCTTCCCTGCATAGCTATGAGTTTATTTCCTTGGTTTTTAGAACACCTGAAGCATCTGTTATATTTGATTAAAATAAAAAGAATATGTTAACAGCTCCTCTGTGTGACATATTTCTCTAACATCCTGCTTTAAAACTAAAGAGTAATGGCACATACTCAATAAAAGACCTTTTATTACTCAGTTTTGCATTGTAAACTCTGTAAAACATTTTTAAATAAAGTAGGAGAAAGTGAAATCTCCAGAATGTTAAAGGTTTCAGGCTTTCTAGAAAACAAGTTATTTCCTGAAGCTGCAGGCTTAGAAAAAGGCCCTTTTCACCAAAAGTTTTAGACGTCAGTACAGCCAACCTTGTGTCCCATTTCCTGTACTGCAAAGATTATGATACGGCAGCTAGAATCAACATAGAGTCAAACTGCAAATTAGATTACAGAGCTGAAAATAATTAAGCAATAACGATAGAGGAACAGGGTATTTCCTGGGGCTTAATGACCTGCTGGGAGGAGCTGAGGTCTTTAATGTTACTTTCAGCTAAACATCAGGAAGAAAAGTGCTACAGTATATTTTTTCCTGGCCCTTGCATGTATAAAGGGCAATGCCACTCTGTTGCTACTCCCAGAGAATTAATGTTCACAGTGCTAGTCAATCAGATTTATTTATTTGCCACCAGACACAGTCCGGGGCACTGCAGGTCCTTGTCTATGGCAAAGTAATTGGAGACGAGACAACAGAAAGACGACTGTCTTGGCCAGTTTCTCTTGTATAGGGGCAGAGGGATTAAATCAGTTGTCCACTGAAAGCTTTCCTGCTGCACAGCATGGGTGACTCCAGTCATCTCTTCTCCTCTCTGTACCAAAGAAGTCCCACTGCTTCTGCCCCAGGCACCTCGTCTGACCTTTCTCTCAATCCCCCACTCTCCAGAAAGCCTCTGTTTCTCTTTCTTCAAATCTCAAAAAATTCTCGAGACCTCATATTTGCCTTTCCATCTAGCTCCATCCCTCTCCCCCATGCCTTTCTCATACCCTTCCACACTCAAGGCAGGCAGTTCCCTGCTCAGTGTCTCACTTGTGCAAGGCAGACAGGGCTTTCCAGGCCCCTTTGCCTCTTCCTGACTCTCCCAGCAGGCTCCTGGTGCTAGTACCCACACTTGGCTCTCTCTTTGCACCTCCTCTGGGGGTGCCCAGGTGAACATATCCCCTCTCATTGCCAATCCATAGCCAGTGCTCCCAGCTCAGAGAGGAAGCAGTAAGCCAAATGGATCCAATCCCTTTCTTGTGTTTGCAGCAGAACTGTATCTGTGTTTTCAGCAAAGAAAGGTATTGCAGAGGAAGACATAGCTAAGATATGATATTTGTTTTCTCTTCTGATTTTGTTGTCATTTACAGGCTTATGGTTATTTCTGTACAATGGGTAGAAAGCAGATAAAATGTATACTTTTTTTTTTTTTTTAAGTAAACGTCTATTCCACCTCCAGTTAATATTAATTAAAAAAAACCACCTGGCATGCCAGCAAGAATAAGACTCCACCCAAATACTAATTTTTTATCCCTAATCAAAATGGAGTAAATCAAAATGGAGTAATTCTGCAGACTTAATGAGCTATAGCCATCTCTTGTGCAACCGTGCTGGAGTCAAGGGAGTCACTCTGGGAATGGATTTGGCCCATTCTGTGGAAAACAACTCAAAGGGCAGGGTGACCTGATTTGCAGCAAGAATGTAAATATAAGTGATAGAGTATTTTTTTATTTTAATCGTTGAGCTGCAGAATAATAATCTAATTTCTAGACCTAGGGTTTTTTTCAATGAGGTTCAGTAACACAAGCCCAAGATTTTTTTGCATATTGTATAACAAATCAGTAGTAAATTACCCATCAAAACATGGATCATAATCTCTTTTTACCGAATTATTGTTATTGTAAGGTCAATATTATTAGTACTTTTTACACACAGGGATCTACAAAGTGCTTCACAAATTGGTTGAACAAACTGTAGAGCAGAAATCTCATTGCTGTTCCTAAAATGCCGCCACTTCTGTAACGAAAACGAGCAGCTGTTAACACTACACAGCTGTACCAGACAAAAGCTTGGGGCATAAAATGAAGATGATGACTCCACTTATCCAAAATTGCAAGTGAAGTGCAAGTAGGTAGCAAGCATGGTAATAATCCAAATACAGAGAGTAATACAGTGCCGCTCTCTTTGCCAGAAGCGGGAGATTGTACTTACAAGGACATCAGTCTTATCCAAAATCCTTGCAGATCTTTGCCCACTAATGTCAAAGGCAGTCTTCAGCTCTGCACTGATGTAAAGAGAAGATCACAGTATCTAACCTGCCAACTGCATCTTCTTTTTTGAGCACCTCAAACTTTTCCCAAGAGGACTTCCTAAAATTGGTCCCCTTAATCCATGAGTTCTTGCAATTCAATGCTGCACCAGATCACAAAAATTCAGCTTCTCATGAACAAAATGTGTTTCCCACCTCGCCCTTAACACCAGCCTCTTCCTTTGCTGGTTAATTTGGATGCTTAATGCAGATGGGACTGATGGAGACTCCTTTTCATATTCCCCAAGCCCTCTCCCTCCAAAGGAAAATGAGCTGCTCAGCAACAGTGACAGCATAAAGGACAGAATCTGCCATCTTTCTTCCTCATGAAATCACTCACCTTAAAGTAAGATAGCTAGAGATTGCATTAAATATTGGCATGCGTGTTAGCATGTATGTACTCTAAATGCCCGATAAATACACAGTGCTTCATCTTCCGGCCAGGACTGCAGGCCCTACTTCCAATATTGCTAGTGTCACATCAGAAAACAGGATTCTCCAGTAATTTCAACACTTTTAGGTTAACTTTTTTAAAACTGAAAAAGTATTTTTCAGCCTCAGTTGTAATAGCAGCCTGCTCTATTATTGACTAAAGTTTGCATTAGCAGGTGCCATCTCCAGATGCAAATTACATAACACGGTATTTTTCCTGTTTCTCTTCAGATTATGGTTGTCATGAAAAACTTTCAATAGGCTCACAAGAGGAGAAGATACAAAAGCCCAGTAACATTTTCATCATCAGATCAGATCAGACGCAAGCTCCCTTGATGTTCCTGCAATGTACAATATTCCTTTATGTTCCCTCTTCTCCCCTCCTCAGCGGCCCCAAAGTTCCCGGAGAGACCCCATCCTCTCTCCATCTCACTGACAGTCATCCCCACAGCGGGGGGTACCTAGCCATTAAGCAGCCTGTTAAAAAAATCTGCCTGCCATGATAACAAGAAGAAAGGGAAAATTTGCCTAAGATCCATGTGATGGATGAAAATGTCCTTGAGTCTGTCAGGTTGCAGTGAAGAAAATGCCTTAGAGCCAAACAGAGAAAACAGGGGAGCAAGGATGCTGCGCCAGCAGGTGAGAGCAAAGGCTTTTTGCATTGTGTCTCCCGGGGACAGGATGGAAAGATATATGTTTCTCTACGGGTTTTGCTCCCCCCTCCCTTGGTTATGCACCTCCAGCTGACCTGATTATGTCAATGTCTCCTGAAACTCGTTATAACAACTTCTCCCCATCGCAGTGGCACTTCTGATGAAAGCAACATGGAGCTGACCCAGGGAGCGGCGGCAGATTCCTGGAACTGGCTGCGGCTCCTGTGCCACCGTGAACTTTACAGATCAGGATTTGCTACCCTAAAAGGAGAAAATGGCAGTACACTCGAGGAGAGTGCGGTGCTGTGCCCATCGCCGCCGGGGAGAAAAGGCAGGCTCAGCGTGGTCCTAACAAAGTTTCCATGGAGTGCTTTCTGCACTCCTACTTTTCCCCTTTCTTCCTTGGGGAGGACTGTTTACATTAGGTATATCAGTGTTAGAAACAAAATGTGAAGTTTCTTATGACATTAAAATACCCTTCTTCAGGGAACAGGGTACTTGTAAACAAGAACATCTTGAGGCACAACACAAATGCATTTTGTTAAATGTAGTGTGTATCAGCTAATAAAGCAAGCATGTCAAATTTACAACTGTGACTAGCAAAGACAAGGGGATATTTTTGCTTAGGAGGTAATGTGCTTTAAAAGGAGAGTGAATCTGCATTTCTTGGGAGGGAAAGCTGGGGTACAGCCAGAATTCGAGCCAGATAATGATTCCTGATGTTCTTTCACTGGGTCAGACTCTTAGCTCCACTTTTTTATTTTGTTGAAATCTTTACTACAATTTACTTTGATTTCCTTAAATAGTGAGAAGTTAGGAAACTCACCAATCCTTTTATTTTCTTCTTGTCTGACTTCCTCTTGGGCAATATGTGATGGTGGACAAACATTAATCCATTTTAACGATAAATTTCTAGAATGTAATAAGGGTCCTTTATAAGAGAAAGTAAAGTGTAAATTTCCGAGCTACTAGCAGCAATTCTTCAGTAGTGTGGAATCGATATCATCTTCTCTGTACTACCTATGACCACTCATTCTATGGTATCTTCACTATGGTCACAGGCCGCTGTTTCATGCTTTGATTTGACTTTTGTGGCACATGAAAAAATGAAGCCTTGGGGATGAGTAACAAATATTCAAAATCCCACACATACAAACAAGTGCTCCTTAAGTACAGTATCCAGTGGTTCTGATGGTCCTGTGGCCAGTAAGGTAGGATTTGAGGTTGAGATTTTAGATCAACACAAGTTCCTGAACTACTTCCAAAATATTGTCCTGTAATCCTGATAACAAACAAACCCCTTAAAAATATCAGCTACTTATTTAACGTTACTTTTTATATATTATTTTTAGTTCTACTTGACACTACAAATAATAAAGATATCCTATTTATGCAATATTGTATAAGGCACACTGAAAAGGTTTTAAGGATAAATAATAATAAAATAACATGTAAGGCATCACTTATGCATCAGAGAAAAATACTCTGTTGTCTCAGTGCAGAGACTGAAATGTGTCCGAGGAAAAGCATTTTATCAGATGAATTAGGCTATGCACTTATGCCTTAAATATCAGATGTATTTTTTGTATTTATGAGACTGTGAAATAAAACAAAATTTTATAAAAACAAAAATCTGATCAGTAGCATATTCTTCTAAAATGTGTCTTTTTGCCTTGTAGCTCTTCACCAAGGAACATAAGGAATAATATATTTTATTATCTGGCTTTGGTTAGGCATGAGGCGTGAGACAAGAACACATTTTTATCTTTATTCTGTGTAAGAAGTCCCACTGCTGAGAGTAAAAAATTAAACAGCTAATAAGCAATTTGGACATGAAGATGAGAAAGACTATTAATGTGTCCCTCCTTTTGTATAGTTCTATAATTTATCCAGTGGAGAGTAATATGCTCTCCGTTCCTGACAAGAAAATACCATCCAACAGAGGAAGATTTCTCTGCCAGTAGCCAGTTTAGCTGACAAAGTCGGAAATATAATTGTTAACCTGATTGGGATGGTCTTCTGTTAAACTGTTGGAGGTACAGCCATGGCACAAAAAAAGCAAGCAGGAGAGAAGTTGTCTACCATGGTGCTGGCTTATGAAAAGTTCAGCTTTATAGGATGAGCTTCGATCTTAACTTTAAACTTTCCTTTTATTTGCTCACCAGTATCTGCTTGGCCACTTCACAACCTTCAGACACATTGTTCTTAAAAACTTCTTCCGACTCACCATAAAGAAAGAAGGCTTTGATGAGCATACAGTCTGTTTTGCTAATAAAACTCTTGCCCAGCCTATATCTATTCAGCATTTCATCTTGACATCCTTCAGTATCAAGTCTCAAATTTGATTGCAAGCACTTTTCAACAGGGATCATGTCGTCTTCATCCCTGTGGACACTCAGATGTCTTCTCTGCAGAGTCATAAAGTAATAATGAAAAACAGATGCACACATCCATCAACCCACCTGACGTAAGTAGTAGTCACTACAGGCTAATCTTTGCATGTTATTAGACCTATGCATAATCTAAGAGGGAAACAGCTGAGGAGCAAAAATAAGCCCAAGGTGAGATTTTTCAAGCTTACCTTTGAGAAACACAGTGAGGGCATGAACCTACACCTTCAGAAGAGCCTGATTTCAGGCTGTCAAAGAATCACTTTCTGGATCACCAGTATGGGCCCTTTTGGTTGGCAGAGCTTTCTCCTTGTGCTCCTTCTTGCAACCACTCCTCCTGTCTGGCACTTTAAATCAGGGTCTTCCCAAGGCCGCATGATCCACTTGGTGTGAGGGGTGAAGCAGGTGAAATGGCCCATCAGCAAAAAAATGCTTCAGGGGAAAGTTTTAATATGATCCAGTTCCACATACAGATGTGGCATTTGGGTCTTAACTCGTTGGTCGGACACTCGCAGCCATGCTCGGGCCTGCCAAGGGCAGCTGCAGGCAGGGCAGACCCACACGATGAAAGGATGGATGTGTTCACTGCCAGTTTTTACCACTGCTGCTATTACCCTGACTAACTGCACGTTTAGAGCTAGGTTTGGCCTTTCCATTTAGCTCTATTAAGTAGGGTGCTATCCTCCCTAAATGCCCAAGCAGGGTTTGTAATTCAGTTATATCTCCTTTCTGTCCCTCACCTTGACCAGCATTTAAGCACTTTGCAATGTGGAACAGGTTTTTAATTCCTCTTCCTTCCATGCAATACATTTCAGCCTTGACCATTTGGCTTCAAAGGACTCAAGGGCAGAGTGTGTGGGATGTGACATTTGCCAGGATCCCTCTTTTATTCTTGTTTCAATGTGCAGGGCCAGGTGACAATTTTGCTTTCCAATTTTTATAAACTCTGTCCACCACACGCCCACGCAGAAAGCATGGAAAAGAAAAGCTACCTACATTCAGCATGAGAGAAAGGTAATGACTTATGGTCTGGGTGCAGGACTGAGAACAAGGCTTTGACTTCCTAAACCTTATCCTGACATGGTTTCATCCTGAAGTCCAGGTAAACCATTTAACTTCTGCTCTCCATCTATATACAGATGATAATAATTATTGGATTTATATTTTACCTGTTTCTAGAATACCTGTATGCTCCATCCAGGAAAAAATACAGTGCAGTTTTGTCCCAGCAATGTTTTCCTATATCATATAGTTACTGTGAGGATTAACTGAACTTCCTGAGGAGCCCTATATGAGAGATAAGTATCTCTATTACTCTATTTCCTGCTTGCATCTCCATCTCCAATACAAGCTGAACATATTCTCCATGCTCAGGAGGCAAGTCTGCAAAAACAGACGAAACAGGTCTTTGCTTTGTGGGACAGCAAATGTAGATCAGCTGAGACAAGGGTCTTGCCACAGAGAACAGCCGGTGCCGGTCCACCAATGCTGAAATCCAAGGGAAAGCAGAAGTTTAGTGCTTCGAAAGGCACAGTGGCACACAAGGACAGATGAGTTTGCAAAGGTCTGACAGAGGAAGGCACCCCCAGTGTCTAAGCATGTGTCTAATTGCCTTCCTTAATCCATGCCTAGGGACAGGCTCTGGTACTTACTTTCTCACATGAGTAGCTCTGCAGTACACAAACTCATGCGCACGTTGACACTTTCCATCTATCCACACGCTCACATGCATACACACTCACGCTGACTTTACATATTCTGTCTCTGTGTATGAACTGTGAGATTGCAGGAGGGGCTGGTAGCAAGGTTTCCCAATGCTTGTTATGATAAACACCCTGCTATCAATTGCCTGTAACTTTGCCAAACTTCTCCTGTCTAGCTCCAGATGAAATTTTCTGTGCCAACTATATACCGCAAGCCGAATGCTTTTTGGAAAACCTCTGCACTAAACCAGTTCAGACAGTTCAGTGATCTGGATCAGGGAAAAAATGCACTGTTGTTTCTATGCTGGGAAAAAAAAAAAGAAAATCTGAGTAATCTGCTAGTAGAGATGCTCTTACTAATCCCATACTTTGCAGCAGGAATTTAAGCTTGTCTGGAGGACTTGGGCCTTTATTCCAAGAGTGCTTTTTGCCATCCACATGAAAAAGTGCCCACTTAGGCCTAGTGACCAGACTTTGAAGCCTCTTACCTTGCAGTTGAAAATCTGGAAAATCTTCAGCGCTAAAAGTTGCAAAGGGAGCAGGGGAAAACCTGCTCAGCCTCCAGATTGCTTGGTGCCACTGGTGCGGCAGGGGATGAACCAGTTCAGCCTGAGCATGAGACTTTGCCATGGTTTTCATGCTCCCCTCCAAGGCCAGGGCATGATGAAAGGATTCACCCTGCTCCAACGGCAGAGCAGAAGGAAGCTGGCTTTCATAAGCATATCCCTCCTTCTCTCTCACTGTGCCCTGAGGAGGAGGCCTTGTCCCCATCCAGGAGGAGGGCACCCAACCATGGCCAAGGTTCAACAGGACCCACTGCTCAGTTGAAGGCCTCACATAAGAAAATTCATGTTTAAATTTACACTTACGAAAAAGAAATTTTATTAATTTTCTTCTCTGTAGCAACTCAAGTGTTCTTCCTTCCACTATGGTTTTTGGCTAATAGCAGTGTCTACTTGTAATTTCACTTTTCCAGCATATAAACAGTAGCCTTAGTGCTTTCCCGAGTCAGGACTTCATAGACACAGGGCAACAATTCTTTCAGCTTCAATACAGCATACTTAATTCAGACTTGCTGTGACGGTCCTACCCCAAGCAGGAAATATTGGACACCTCTGTGGTGGTTTAACAGCAAGTGCTTCTGACCACTGGGCCCACATGGTCGTTCAACATCCCTCTACTTACAGTTTTGGTCCCCACACATCTCAGTGTGGGTCGCCGTGAAAACTACTAAGGGGCACAGATGATGTCCCCAGCTGGTGGTAATGAAAGATTAATACTAAATGGCCTTTTATTAATCTGTTTGCACATCGACCCTTATAGACGCACCTGTGGAAGGAGGGCCATGAGGTGGCTCTTTCCCAGCCACTGGATCCTACTGCGGGTTTCCCAAGGATGCCCACTCCTCCAACCCCACTATAGGCACAGCCCAGTACATGCATGCCCACACCCACACAGCTGCGGAGGTGAGCCTGCGCCTGCATCACCAAGTACAAACCATGAGGTTGCTTTCAGTGTGGTATGTGATCTGGTCACAGAGGCCAACTCCTGCTCCCTGTTTCAATGGCACCAGGTGCATCTACATAGGCATTTCAGTCTCGAACAAGAGGGCACTTTGGAAGTGCATCCCTTCATCACCTCCACTTCTTGCCCTCTGGTTCACACTGTCAGGAGGTCACAGAGCACATGAAATAGATTCTTCCAGGTTAAAAATAGACCAAAAAATAAACCTTAGGAGTACTCATGATGTGCTCCTGCCACTATGCGTGTTTGGCTCGTGGGATCAGACCAGAGCTAGTCTGAAATACACCCTCCACATGCATACGGTGTGACTATCGGGTCCTACCATACTGTTTCACTCTACAGATCTATTCGAATTGCACCGCACCATCTGGTAATGTAGCCAATATTTTCAAGCAGTAGAAAAAAAATGAAAACTGATACAAAACCAACCTAATCTGGTGCCTTTCCAAGCAAAGGTGCATTTTTGCCAAAATTTTCAAAATTTGCATCTTTCAGAGTTCTTTTCACCAGGACATATAGGATGATCCCCTAACTAACTCTTTGATTTGTGTATTTTGGATTTTTTTTTCAGTGTTCAGCTGGCTTTAATCAAGAGGTTTGAAAAATCTTCCAAATCCAAAACTTTCAAGATGCATGCATCCATACTTACCATAACATCTAGCCAGCCTCATAATTTTTCTGCTAATTTTCTAATAATCCTAATGCAGCAATTTCATGCCCTAGCACATCTGCTTCTAAAAGACATTTTGCAGTTTTTTTCTGATTGTGTTTCTGCATCTAAAGAAAACTGAAATGAATGTTACAATTTACACTGAACACTGTTGAGTTCCTAGTGGAGAAGACAAACGATTGCTATGATTGGGAACACCACAACACGCAATAAAAAATTAGGGAACCATAAGACAAACTCACTTGCGTTCTTCCTTTTCTTATGGTGAAAAAATTGAGAGGATACCAATTGTTGACATTCTGCCCCAGAAGCTTACACTTTCTCTTATGGGAAATATTTTCGTTCAACATTCTTTGTATTTTTATTTTTCAACTAAGTTCTGTTATCTCTGACTACATGGATTCATGACAATTCTATTTTACACCCCAATAACACTAATGCTAGGAGGATTAAATGAAGCTTTTACTGCTTCCCACATGGTTCCCCAGACTAGTTCGTAGTAAACAGTATCCCTGACAAACAACTGACCACAGAGATAATCTTCATCTTGCTGAGACAAGAAGGAAAGATTTTTTCTTTTGTTTATGTTATAGCCACGAGAAAGTACAATTTATGTGCTCAAACACAGAAATCACAATGCTACTTGCTTGATTATTTCCTACTCAATAAATCCGTAATCTCCTGGGCTGCTGAGTATCACTATGTTTAATGCTTGAGGAAGTAAAGCCCAGTTGAATAAAGAGATAAAATACCTCCAGTCTGTAAGGAAAATTTTGCTAAGGGGCAAAACTAAAATATTGGTGTATGTCCTAAAGGTAAAACCCAATGTAGTCTGAATTACAAACCCTGCTGCAGTGTCTGACAGATTCATGGCTGCTTCTCCCTTTTGCTTGCCTACTGTACTTGCCAGTTCCTGGAAAATAGTTGTCTCTGACACTTTTTGTATCCAAACAATATTCCCCTTGAGTTTTAACTGCTACACAAATAGAAATATGACATAAAGGACACAGGATAATTTTGGCCTGCTGACATTTTTTGTGTCCGTGGGTTAAAGAAAGTTAATAAGAGAGTTTACTGTGTGTACCACTTGCACACTAAAAACGTTCCTCAAGAGGTTAAAAGTTCAAAGTTGAGTCAAAGTCTGCACTGCCTCACTCTTCCCTTTTAATTATCTGAGGTCAGGAAGTTAATAATACTAGAAATCCCCAGTAGAGACCTCTTGCTCGGTGTATGAACTTTAAACTTGTTCAGTTTTTTTCAAAGGGTAAAAAGTTCAGTGAAAACACAGTGGATTTTCCCTCTGGTCTCCACCAATTCAACCTCAAGGGTTAAAAGTTTAACTGTAAAAGAGAAACCTTTGTTCTCTGAGCTACATTTACAGACTTCACTTATTAAAAGGTAAAGATTTCAAACAGCAGCTAAAGTCCAAAGTGATTCTTTTCCGTAATGATGAAAATATCGCAATAAAAGAAAGTCCTTTGATCTGTTATCACTTCCTGCAGAAGTGATTGTCAAAACTTATTTTTCTCTTTATTTTGAACTTTGAACAAGTAATGGAGCCACATGGGTCCCTAAGGCCACGTATATCTGTTAAGCAGCAACATGCTGCATTTGTGAATTTGTCCTACATTTTGCAGCCAGACAGTATCTTTTCCCCACTGAAACATTTATGGTAGATGTTTCTCCACCAGGACTTCTTGCACAGTTTATTTCACATAAGCTCAGGTTCACCAGTTCTGTCAATGGTGAATGTGTCAAGTATAGATGTTTTCATTATCTTCATTCTCTAAAGAATAAGATCCCCATGCTGACCTTTTAGCAACTATGCTGCTGGAAAACATACAAAACAGTTAATCTAAAATATATCTGGTTTTATATAACACAGTTCAGATTTGTGCTATGGGAGTTCCCTGAGGGGTATTCAATAGGTGCGAAGAGACTGATACTAATTGGTGTGGGTCAAAAGGTTTCCAAAAAGAGGAAAAGCCACCAAAAATGTTACTTTTTTTTTTTAATATTCGTCCGGTGTCTAATGGCCAGGATAAGCATTTATGAAACTGAAACAGAAAATGCCCCTGGCTTGGAAGATAATAGATTGCTATGCATGAATTTGGGATAACTGCAGTCTTTAAAAACAAACAAATTCTAATTTGGGCTGTCCTTAGGGAATTTCTCATAATATGAGTTTCGGATTGTAATGGTGTGAGTGGTCTTTTTATTAAAGATCAGCTTATTAAAGTTCAAATATTCCCAGAACAGTTCAGTCCTGCTTCATTTATAAAGAAGTTGAAGCTCAGCATTTCAGTCTTGCTGTATCTGCAAGCAAATATCTCTCACAGAGTGCCTGAAAGTGTTGCTCTGACCAATACCTATGACTCTGTTCTTTGATGCAAACCTTAGCAAAGTCAATACGAGCTCTCACTTCAGCATGCTTTAGATCTGACCATCTCTCTCAGAACATAACTGAAGATTTTTTTCCTCGTCCTGCTCCACCTGACCCATGTTTTGGACAATGATTCAGTTTTGAGAAATGAAGTTTTAAATCTAAGTCAGCTCTAGAATTTATTTCACTGGGATATAACCCACACTTTGCATTTCCAGGCCTTTATCATAGAATAATGTTCACTACTGTGCCTATAAAATAATATGCACTTCGCAGTGGACCTGCAAATCTTCACCATTAGGAAGCTTGTCCTAAGTCACCCTTTTGATTTTTAGTTCTCCTACAGACTTTGCATGACCTATTATTCCATTTAACTCATCATTCATCAAGCATCTCTCCTTTATCATTTTGGTCCCTTGTTTACACTGTCAGATGAAGACTAGAGCAAAGGTAAGTTTTCCTTGAATATTCTGAGAAACATTTTCTCTCTCCTTTATGTGATCAGCAATTGACTCCAACACAGAGCTGTTTCAAATTCAGTTCAGTAGGAACGTTTCACTATTTTGGCAGAACTAGTTTACTAGGTCCAGCAGTCCCAAAGTTCAGCTAATGATGGTGACCTTACGAGGGAGTCTAGTTGAGCCAGCCCAGCCGTATTTACATCAGTCTCTCTGAAAGAGGGTGCTTGGCACTAACTCTGCATGACCTTCTCAGCAAGCTCCGTTCAAACCCCAAACTCACAAATTAACAACAGTTTCTGTAGGTTACAGGCCATCCAGATAGAGGAAAGAATGGCTGAATCTGATTATGAAACCATTTATGAGACTTGCAATAGGTAGCATAGCACAATTTTTTATTGGAAGAGGTCCCTTTTGGACATAATTGTCATTTTACTCAACTAATTATAATTACGCTTAATACCAAAAAAAAAAAAAGGAGACTGTTTAATACAGCTGACACTGACGATATTTGTGCAAAGCATGACTTTCACAAATATAGTCTGAGTTCAAGTGATTTCAGGACCAAATTGAATACCTGGCAATCAGGCCTCCATAAATTATCATTTTAAATAGAGCGTACTTTTTCAGCTTCAGTGAGACACGAACTATTCCAGTTCACTTTTGCTTCTCTATCAGTCTCCACGTATGCCCTTTTGCCTTTAACTATAGCTGTTCCATGTTTCAGCTCTGCCTTTCTACAGGCTAACTCGAACAGGCTTTTGCTGTGTCCTAACCTTCAGGCTAAAAAATTAAGTTATTTTTCTTTGCAGTAAAATAAATTTCATGGGCAAAATTGCTAACACATACTGTACTCTCTTGAAGCTGGGTTGTTGGGTTTTTTTGATAGTGCAGTTGTAGCCACAGAGTTCAAAACCAGTACTCCAGAGAGTTTCTTTACTCATCTCTGCCATCACGCCACCCCCTTCACATGCGTGCATCTACACAAAAGCACTTCTGAGTGCAAAATTCAGCCTCTGACCACCAGGATAGAAGTGCTTTCTAGAACAAGAGCTCTGACCCACAAGCACCATCAAGTTGCACTGGGAAGCGTACAGGATTACCCTT
The DNA here is from genome assembly GCA_013389945.1 of Fregata magnificens. Classification (NCBI taxonomy): domain Eukaryota; kingdom Metazoa; phylum Chordata; class Aves; order Suliformes; family Fregatidae; genus Fregata; species Fregata magnificens. The sequence goes on from WAAD01002410.1 coordinate 50,009, forward strand.
CCCATCTGCCCTCCTGGCTGGCGAAACAGTCAAGTGTTTCTACTCTCCTGTTGTCTCATTCTATGCTCTGTGTATTAATATACTATGCAGCAGTTTAAATTAAAACAAATCAGCCATGAGCTGTGATAGCTTATGTGCAATCACACATTCAGATCTGTTGCCTCTGCATCAAGGGCAATGACCTCCAACTGAGGAATGGGGAAGGATGCTAACCTTTGAAATTTCACCAAAATGAGTCACTGGCACTTGTGAGAAGAGCCCTGAATGACACACCATACTTGGGGGTGTTAGGGGTGGTTATTGGCTGTTTTCATCATCTCTGCACTTTGTCACGACTCTACAATTTGTTTCATTTGCAATTCCTCCTTTTAATCATCTGCTAAGTCATTCTGCACCACTTGTGTCCTTTTACTGTAAACCTAACTGACAAAGCTCTGTCCCTTGCCCTGCAGGAACATACTGCCATGATAGATACCAGGAAAAATCAAAGTAATTTGAATGTCTTTCCTACAGAGAAAGCTCTTCTGGAGAAGCCGCTCCTCATGACATATTCTGTATGAGAAGAGGAGAGAACATAGTTTCAATCACCATATGCTACAAAAAGCCACCCACAGATAGCACATAATCTGATGATATAGCCCCTAAGTTTAGACCTAATGGGTCCCTTTGAACAAATGCATCTTTCCTTACAATGTTACCCTTGCTCATCTAAAATGGAAACAGACAAGAAAAATAGCTGGATGCAACCTGCCCACAGTACATTTCACATGAAACTTGTAAAAAATCAGTCACAAGGCAGCGAATAGCAGACTACTATCTACAGACAGCTCTAACAAGCACTTTGGGTTCCTTAAATTATTCTTTTATTGTAGCATTTTCATGGCTACTATTTTACTAGACTGGACCCACTTAATAAAAGGATAATGTATCTTGTGAGTGGATGATCAGACTACCTAGCTGACAGCTGCAGACAAAGGTGTTGTGAAAAGGGAAAGAGCCTCCTCTGCACCTGAATCCTTCTACAGGTGATTCATTTGCCATCTCTGTAGCCACATACAACAGATCTTATGGGAAGGGTAGGATTAAGTTGAAGTTAAAGTTAATTTTATTATTTGCTGACTCAGAGGAGAGAAAATCTCTCCTTCCCTTATGAATACAAACTCTCTTCTGAGCTCAGAGTCTGGTGTGCTGATCACCGTTAGGTCCACGGTTACACTTTCCGAAATTATGTCCCATGCAACTAAGAGAAATGAAAGGTCATAAAATCAGGGTTTTCAAATAATCCCTCAAGACCCAGAGCCCTGAAGTACTGAGCCTTCTGCCCTTTCAAGAACAGCAACAAATGGAAAATCTTCAGGGTGTGAAAAAAGCGTGAAGCAAGCTTTGCAAATGAAAACACATGGCACGTCCCTGTTCCCCCATGAAGGGAGCACACATGTAGGGAACAACTTGGTCCAGTTTGGAATGTACTGGCCGTTGAAACATGGTTTCTTCTAAAGACATAGTTGAGTTAAAAGAGTAGACCTCAATTAAAGCAGAAGGATGAGCACAGAACAATACTAAAATGGCTACATACTCTCATCAGAACCAACTGTGAGATGAGAAGTCCTGAAACAATGGAGTCTTTCAAAAAAAACCCACAAATTAACTGAAACACATAGCTTTTGCAGCCAACTTGTGTGTTAGCCCCCTTATTCCTTTTACAGAAAAAGAACATTGAAGGTCATTACAGCAAAGAGCTCCAGGCAAATTTCTCAAAGAAGTTCACAACCCCTCATGAAGACAATTCACTTCCATAAATTATTGGGTGATAACTAGTATGAACATTGAAAAGATTTGGGCAGTACACAGTGGAAAAAAAAATCTGCTTTGAACTATCCAAAAATATGAGCGAGCCATGTAGAAATAATTAATCATATACAACCCATTACAATTAAAAGTGTATTCTTAAATAGCTTCTTGATTGAGAACAAATGCCTCATTAATCTGGAACATATCGACTTAGGAACATAAGAAATGTCAAGTAGGGAATGACGACTGACATGACATGGGACTCCACATGCTGCATGTGCTCCATCTCAAAGTCTTACAGAGAACAGTTGATGCAAAGGTCAGTGGATGTGGCGAGTTGGAAAAAAGTCCACTGACATTTGATTTTTTTAAAGTCAAATTATTTCATTGTAGACCACTAAATATTATAGGAGTTCTAAAGTGGTCGCATTATCATCCCATCTGCTATTGTTTTCAGACATGCCTTCTACCCCAGTATTTCTCTGGGAACGTTTCTACTGTTATTATATCTTTTAAAAAATTGTATTGTTGCAGCTGCATCTTACTGTATGTCTACATAATACTTTCTACGCAAATGTGAGCTTGCTCTGTCCATGATACAAGTGAATTAAGAGGGGTGCAACCACACTGGAACAACTCCAAACCTGATCCAATACATCTTACCCTTCAGCAGGGTTTACTTTCCTGGGCTTGGTACCATGTTATTCAGTTGGCAAGTATGTTGTTCAACACAAGGCAAGCTCTTGGAAACCTCCTTTCTAGATTGAAACATATGCTTTAAAAAGGCTTTACCATTCAATTTTATAGAACTTCATTGTTGATTTCTCAAAGGTCATAGTCTAACATAAAAATCTTTCACCGTTACAACACTGTAGTTCAGAGAGGAAATTTTCATTTCAATAATATTTTTGCAGTAGAATCTCTGGTGCAAAAAGCATAAATGTTTTTCCTTAAAGATTTAATTTTGTTGGTAGATTTCACGCAGGGAGTCAGAACTGGCTATGGTGGCAAAACCAATCTTTTCAGGTCTTAACGGCACTACCACCAGTAGGCCTTGGTAGCAGAGCTGCATCAGCAGACCTCTTTCAGCCGTGAAGTTGGCCTTAGACAATCAGGCCATTTGGTCTCAACACCAGTTTGAAATGAAGAGGGTTTATATAGCTGCTTTGCAGCTTTGAAAGCTCAGCTAGCACCTCTTCTTTCCTGTAGTCTACATAAGGAAGTCACATAATAAAGTGTCCATTTGTGGCTTGCTGCCATTTTCCTTCCATGGCAAGACATCACCTTTGACAAAAATGCAGATTCATGTCATGTTTCCAGTTTCTCAAAAGAAAGAGAACTTTCTGTAAAAACCAAAAGCTTATATGGGGAAAATTTGGATTTTGCTGAAAAGTTGTTTCCTGGTTCAGAAATAACTCCACTGTAGTAATGTTGTCCCTCTGGCTGAACTGCAGCAATAGAGCACAGGAGTTATCTGGTAAGCTGTCTATGGGAGCTGATGACGATCTGTCTCATATCTTCATTCTCTCCTATGTCCCAGATTGTATTTCCTACTATACAGAGTGAAGTTCAGGAGATTTGTTGGACCAGGCTCAAACCTATTATTATTTCAAAATGTTTTAAAATTTATCCCAATTCAATTTCTGTACAGTGTAAACTGTACAGATATTTATGTAATCATGTTTAAATTGCCTGTAAAGGAGGAGGTTTATAGAAAAAAAATAAAATAAAATTTTACAAACATGGGGGAGTGTCTTGCCTGCACCAGCTGTCCAGTCAGAGGATAATGCAATACATCATAATGTACCTTTCACACATAACCAACAAGACTTCAGAAACAAGTACTAAAATCAAAATCTCACAGAAAGCTTGATTTAAATGAGAAACACTGAAGTAATGCTTTGTCAAACAATTCTGAACAACAAATGCATTAAAGGACATTGCAGACTTCACAAAGTTATTCCATGAACAGAGAACAGCTACATACATGAAATAAAGTACTGATTGCATGTAAGTCATTCTAACCTCTCTGGATATTGCAGCAGGAAGATTTTTCTTCTCACTTTCATTTTTCAATGACATAGTTAAAAATGTTTAAAAAGTACTATTCTGAAAACAGTACTATAATTGGATTACTCTGTTTATTTTACTGTAGCTTGTATAGTTGTCCCTTACGCTTTTCCAGCCTGGCAGTTCCCTTTGCAGGGAGCCTTAGCTCCCATCACTCACTCACCATCATAGGAGTTGCTGTGTTTTCACTGGTGGTTGGAGAAATGAGAAAAAATTGTCAAGAATACTGTATTCTGATACTGCTGGGTGTAGGCAAAAAGGTTCTCAGAAACAGTTGTGCAGTTCGATACTGTCAGGTCAAATGTGGGACCACAACAGGGGCTAGACAGCTATTAGTTTATTAATCATATATCCACACTGCAAGCATGTGCGGGGTTGCAGGGGAAAAGTGAACAGTTGGGTCAGGTGTCCAGCTGGAGCTCGGCTCAGGGACATCCCTGCTTCAATTCCTGTATTTTTTTCTTTTTAACAGCAGTTTACATACATCGTGCCCATGTGGTTACACAACAAACAACACACCATTGCAATAAATAGAGGCTAGGGTCACCATGACCTAATGATCGTCAGCGGTGGCAGGATGTTCACTTCGTGAACTGGGACGAGAGAGTGCATGCTGAGCCATGTCCTTGACTCCTCGCCAACCTTCCAAGCCCTCCCCTTGCGCTGGGTGCCATTGTAGAGGACATGTATAACTAAACTAAGTTCAAGCAGGGTAGGAAAAATGAGTGAAATTCTGTGACCTGTTCCCTACACCTTCATCTGTAAAGATCCCCTCAGTGTATAGGATCAATCTCTCTTGTATCCTTGCACTTCTCTCCTTCCAAACAACCTCCAAACATTGTCTTTCCTCTTACAGCACCATATGATGCCCAGTGGATATGTCTGTTTTGGCTCCATCAGTTCATCAGCATGAACTGATCAATTATCTGCCACATGACTCCACCAAAATCTATTAACATTTGTCAGTAATTTAAATATGTGAGCATATTTAAAAAACAGATTTCATTTTCACACATGCAAACTTTACTAGTTTATAGTTTAGTTATAGTTTAAAATAAATCCTCAGATAATCTATTACTTCAATTACATTTAATCCTTTAAATAAACTGCAAAAAATCAGAGACAAAGGTGAGAAAGTCTACAGAGAGATGATATGCAAAGAAACTAGTAAGAAAAACTTTCTCTTGTACTACCCACACGTGCCATCTGCATGGCTGTTGAATCAGGGCTTGGGGTGTTTTCTTCTGTCATTTGGGTTTTAAGGAAACCATATCTGGCAAGCTTTAGAAATGCTTTCTTCTCTGTACATAATGATGCTGCCGATGGTCCTTGGGTGGATCCAAATTTGGTTGTGCTGAATAGAGTGTACAGCACACACCTCTGTCAAACCATGCAGAATGCCCCACAAGGAGCAGAAATGTATGCCTGCCTCACCAGAAAGGATCAGGCTGCAGCATTTTTAAGAGAATAGTCTGGGCTTTTCAATTTTAGTCAGATCCTTATCATTTTGCTAACATGAATTTTAAGGGGTGACACTGATTTTTTTCATATTGAACATCATCTTTTTCCGCTGAACTATCTTCTTTTGGTTGACACTGTCTAATCTTTATTAATACCTTTGGTGTTCATCATGGCAACATTAATCACGAAGGCCTCATTTGGTATTAATCTAGATGTCATATAGATGTTTGTAGGAATTCCATTGTAATCCAACATTAATTAGTTTACTCTTCCTGCCAATTCTGATTGAAAATTTAAGCACTACAGCACAAAAATAATTCTGAGAATTGTTGGAGTCTTTGGTACACTCTGCACACTTGGTAAGAAGTTTAATGATTATTGTTATTGCCTTTATTAAATTATTTGCTTAAAATATATTTCAGCTGTCTCATAAATCAACATTAAAATGTTTACCATTACTTGCTTCATAGTAACGTAAGTACAATAGCTGTCAATTATCTAATGCCTAAACAGCTTTGAACAGCTGTTTAAGCTAATCCAACTAACTTTGTACTGAGGCAATTTAGGACAATTCATACCCCTTCCAAAGTACCTCTGCTCTTCTGACTCATCTTGGGGGGTGGCTGTGCAGTGGGCGGTAACATCTTAACACAGCGGTTGTGTTTGCAGTCATTGGCTGACCATGGCCTTAGGCTCCTAAGTATTCAATTTAATTTTAAAACTGAGACTTCAAGTAACATTGCAGATGTCTTGCAGCAAATCAGGGCCTTAAGTACTGACTGGCTGAAAACGGTATTTATAATTTCTTACCTTTTCTCCCATTCATAGCTTGTCCCTCCAAATATAAAACCTGAACCACAGTTAACACTCTGCTTTAGCTGTCTGTGATCTATTGTTTGCAGTCAGTCAATTCCTTGCATTACACAGTTGTTCATTTGTTGTTCCAAATCTACTAATAACATTTCTCAACAAATCCAGGAATAAAATATATTTTAAAAAACTTGTGGTATTATACGGTGTTACGGTGTCTTTCACTACCTTTCACGTGAATTTCTAACAGAGCTAAAGGAGAAGATTTCAGTTTTCTAAACAGTATTACAGTACAGCCATTGTATCGGTAACAAAGCCTAGATGGCACATTGTGAGAGCATGACAGTGGAGTAAGGGAAGACATATCCATGGAGTAGGAGTCAGGAAAAATAGATCTCAGTTACAGACTCCTTGTATGCTATGATTCATTCAACCGTACAGCCCTTTCCCGTGTCACAGATTTTGCCATCTAAAATGAAGAAGAAATTATGTTGAACCGTGGAGTTTCCATACATCTGTCAGAGTAGATGATAATCAAGCTTCTGCACCTTACAGAGTCCATAAAATTCCAGTGCAAGCTCATGTGGCACCTTGAAAGAAGCATGTTCTGCCTATGTTTTACTAATGCTTCTAAGAAGTCACCTAAGCTTAAATAAGCCATAGTATTTCACACATAGTCCCACTCAGGATAATAAAACTCAGCACTACATAGAGACCACAGTCCAGCTTCCACCTTATAACTTTGCAGCTTAACTCTGGTGTCCTGAATTGTACCATGTTCTAGTCTAGAGACACCGACAAACAGACCAGACCTCCCTTTCTGACCTTCTGCTACCTGATGCCCTTACAAATGACACACCTAACTCACTACAGGCACAAACTCCAGAGCAAAACTCAGGTAAAAGCTTTATGTCTCAGAAAATACCTCTAAACCAAGGTGTGCCTAGTAATCTCTCCAGCTCTGTGAATAAATGTCACTGAATTTTCACTTATTTATAGCTATGTAATAGGGCAGGAATAATTGTCTCTTGAATAGACAGATTCTTGGTAGTGACAAACTGAAATCACAAGGAGAAAGAATTCTATGCTTTTGACCTCCCTTACATTACTACTTGTGATAAATTATTTCTACTACCTCCAAATACACTTACACTTTTTAAACATAGAAACTTGTACACCCAGGTTAAAAAAATCACAACTCTGCACCAGAAAGAAAACTCATTTCTTTTTTCATGCTGAAAGAGAGACTTATTCTCTCTCCTTCAGTTCAGCTTTGGTTGAAAGTTCCCAGCCAGAAAGACAGTTACATCAGAAAAATCATGCTGTCTTGTAAAAAAAATGGAAAATCATAGTCTAACAGGGAAAGGCTAATGAATGCTTCAATAGCATAGCAATAAGATTTTTAGGAAGTATTGCATGAAACCATACATTAAGAAGAACAGCATTATCATAGTAATAATGTATAATTATCCCTTCACACTTATCTCACCTCAAATAGACTTACCAAAGAAGGCAAGAACTAATACCCTCATTTTACAGCTAGCTTACAACAGAACAAAATATCACTCTCAAAGTTGTGTAGCAGAGCACATAATGAGCTCAGGCATCCCGCACAACTTTGGCTTCACTGCATCACTCTGTTTCAGTTAAAAAAAAAAAAAAGAGATTATGTGCAGAAGAAAATAGTGTTTTACGGATCTCTGACTGCATGATGTGTCAAAGCCTTACTACAGAATTCTGCAACCTAGAGCACTTGTTTGCCAGTCTTCAGAGTCCAGGGAAAAGAAACAGTTTAAAAATTATAAGAGATGAGAAGAAACGTTTCATCCAGTTTCTAAAGTTGTTTCAATACTAAAATTTTATAAAACAGCACCTATGTATCCCAGTAGTAGACTTTATGTAACAGAGCTATTCAGGGATCCCATTCTTAGAGTATATTATGATATTCAGATATATCAACCTGCTTGCTTTATTTCCAGAAATGTTGGGTAAAGATTTATGCTTACCATATTTATTGAAAACTCAGTAAAAAACCCAGCTAGATAAATACAAACACATACATACCTACCTACAACATTACAGAAGTAAATAAGAAGGCTAATAATCAGCTACATTCTAAGACAGTAGGATTGCAAAATGCAACCTGTTTTGCATAGGACTTTGCAATTTTGGGGGTCTAAGTGCTGCACCAGGGCACAGCACTATTGTTGCGATGTCTTAGCCGAGGGACATGGTAAAGTGCCATCCCTGGGAGCTAAAGGCACATCAGAAGGCATGTGCCTCACCAGCAACCTGGAGACTCATTAGAAGGCCAAATACAGAGTCAGGTCATACTAGACAATGGACCACGGGCTATAGGCCTGGGGAGGGATTTGGGCAACATCACAACCTGCAAGGAAGGGCTTGAATGACTTACAACCAGCAAGAAAACTCTAAGACTGAAATACATTTTAAGCATGTAATCTCCCATCATGTGGCATTATTCAGGAAGCTGCTTGAGCTTGGAGGTGACAGGGCTTATTCTCTCAGTCAGAGCTGGTGCGTTAGCAGGAGATTATTGCTGTGCATGTAACAGAAAAGGAAAAGGATTGCAGCACTCGTGACGTAGGAGAGAAAGGAGGTTACGCAGCATGAGCCAGAGAAGGAAAAAGATCTAAAGGCACAATAGAAGGAGCACGTGACGATCCCCGTGACTAATAATGAAAGGGCTGGCAGCCTCTCTGATAATAAAGATCAGCTGTTTAAAGTTGAAATCACAGTAACTGAATCTCAAAGCAAAAAGTCACTGAACATTCATTTTGAGAGGAAAAAAAAAAGTGTTAATTGTGAAATGTATATTAGATTAGTAGCTTTGAGAGTAAGCTAAGCATTCCTGCACAGTCCTGTACAGTTTGCTGCACAGGAATGACTCATTTGGATATGCAAAACCTGCTATGTTCACTTGATAGGTGGCTGAAGTCCTCAAAAGCAAGCTGGATGAGCTGACTCCATTGCTTTCACTAGGGCTGAACCTGTGCCATCATTTTTCAGACTCAATACCCAGAGATGCTTCCAAGGCATCACAATAAATTTTTGGCATTGTTACAAATGAGAAAGCACCCTCTTCACATATGCATGTGTGTGCTGCCTTTCAGGTAGGTTTGAGCTTCTAAATCTTTCATCCCTCTTACAGCAACAAGAAAGAACTATTGTGCACTTAAGGCAACCAATGGGGATAGGGAAGGTATTTAATAAGGTTCACTGAAGTTTCAACACCCAATTTATCCTTTTCCAAATGAGATAAAAAGTAATAAGGTTGCAAATCCCTCTAGTTCAGACTATCACATCACTGTATGCATATAAGAGTAAGCAGCTGGTAATTCAAGTTACTGATTTACATTTACCAGACATATGAAAGGCTAGAATTTATTTCTAAAAAAATCAATATACGAATTAGTAAGGGTTTGGGGCATACAGGCTCGTCATAGTCATTCCAAGCACTCTTTTGTCATCTTGTCACGTGGAAATCAACTGAAAAATGATTATTCTTTTTTATTGGAAAAGACAGCAACAGCAGCAGCATGCCTGTTTCATCTCTGGGGATTTTCCCACATATTTTCTATCTTTGATTTTCAGTCTTTGGCTTTTGCACTGATCTTTCCTTGTAATTCTGCTACATTCTCTGCTTTATGTTCTTCTGGGCTCAGTAAGTGTTATGACACCCAGTCTATCTTTTTTAAGGACCTGCAGAGTGTTTAATACTATAGGTGGGTTCCAAAACTTCATTATTGCTTCTTGACTGCACTACACTTAAAAAACCCAGACCATAAGCTACATCTAAATCTGGTACCAAAACTGTTTGACCTTTTGCCCTATATACTTCCATGCTCTGCTGCTTCTCTCTTGCAGAGATGCATTAACCCTACCGTGCTCCGAGACTGCTCTTGGTAGTTTCTCTGTACACCTTAGCTTTTGTTGTTCTAGAGTTGAAATACCAACATAATGTCACTTACTGCCTGACTGCTGAACAGTTGGTTTTTCTTGGATGCCCTCTCTAACCAGTCAACTCTGGTGTTATTTTGGAGGCTGGGAAGAAAATGTAGAGGGGCAGGGTAGCAGGGCAGCATAAACAGGTAAATAGGAGAAAGTATGGAGGAGATCTAACAGAAGAACTTCAGCTACTACAATTACCAGAACCTCAATTTAACTGTGCTACACTGATTTTTGCAAAACAAGCTTCTTATCCATTAAAGATGAAGCTGAGAGCTTCAGTTCATTGGCCTAGTTCCTTGCTAAGGCTATCTCCAGAGATGCAGCGTTCCTGGTGACTTTAACAGCATCATTCCGTCAGGGTTGCTTTAAACCTTGGATATTTCACTTCGTATTACCTCCATTATCAAGTTGCTTTGTTCAGCAGTTTTGAAATATTACATAACACCAATCTCTCTTGTCCCCTTGAATACAAAATATTGTATACAAAAAAACCCAACTGTGAATCTAGGTTATACCACTTCTTCTGTAGACTTTTTCTAAAGTTGATGATAGAAAATGCAGGAAAGGTCTTTTCCTGATTTAAATTTTAGAACTTGTTCCAAATGTAAAACTACTCTAGTGGCCTTTAGGCAGTATATCAACTGAGGCAGACATGTTTAAGCAACACATTGGATGCACTGAAACTGATAAGGTGCTGATACAGTCTTCTGGGCATTTTCAAATCGGTAGACTGAAATCATTATAGAATTTAGACATGCATCAAAAATATAAGGCTGAACTTCTTTGTGATGAGAAGCTTGGGGGTTTTATGTCACAGTATTTTACTGCTTCTAACTAACTTCAGTGTTGTATCTCTTCCCACATATTACTCAGAAGTTACTCAGGTAGGAAAAATATACATTCAGCCTAGTTGTCTCTAACACATTAAATACATGCTAAGTTTTTGTGAAATATTGTGAGAAAGTTTGTAACTACACTCTACATTCACATTAAGAAGCATCTTAATCTAAGCAATTAAACCAGTGATGATAAAATAAATTATATCCTTATTAAGGCTATGCATCTAAAAGCTGCTAAATGAAAAATGACTTTGACTCAGTGGGCAAAGCCGCTAGAAGAATTTCAAGTTCTGTGGATAAAAAAAATGAAATCTTATCGTTCTCTGTGCATTGAGTTTAATTCAGATCCCTGTTCAGGTCTGAATAAACTCAGTGAGCATTCTCCATTTATCTTCAGTAAGCTACAGGTCAAGCTCAGGAATCATGTTACAGCCAAAGAAGAGCTACTGTTGTACTGCCATTGTCTCTGTTGATGTAACAGGGTCCTCTGACTGAATAAGCTTCATTTCTGAAATTTCATAGACTGAGAGACAGATCAACTGTCAACTTCTAATTTAATAACTGAGAAAAATGAAAATCAGAAAAGTCCATTCTAGAAATGGAAAACAAAGTGCTACCACTTTTTTTTTTTTTTTTTTTTTTTTTTTTTTCTCCTCNCCTAAAGTGTGAAAACCCAAACTTCTAAAGTTTAACATTACAAGGGCTGTAAACATTAAGAAGGTTTACATTGATTTTGGTTTTGTTTCTGTCACGGAGCTTAACCAATATTTTATTAGGTGTTGAACAGGACTGACAATCACTGTTTGCCAGTCAGCTCTAGCTGTTTTCACTTTCAGCATCTGTACATACAATAATGTCAAAACAAGCCAATCTGGGATGAACAGGTATGGTTACAGGCCAAAAATGTAAATTTCAGGTGACTAGAACATTATTATGGTTTCTCTTTGATTAGCCTTTCTTCTCTTCCAGCCAATAGCTTGGCTGGGTGCTTCATCACAGAGACTGAGGCTCCATTCAAAAGATTTGATGGAGATATCTGAATTCAAAGCCTTTTCCTGACACTCAGTAATATTAATCTTACCAATTTGGCTGAAGATTTTCAGGGTATCCTTAAAAGATTCAACTATCGTCCTCAAGGTGATCCTCTTTATACTAACAAGCTGTGGAAAAAGACAAGTTTGAGGATGCTGCAAGCCCAGAAGGGATCTCGCCATGGCAGTTTTTATACATGGAAAGCTATTGCAAGTTAGAAGCTCAGTGTTTGTTACAAAGCTATGCTAGTGGACATCCAAAATTTGGCATTAGCAGCGTTGATGGAGTTGTTTGACTGCTGGATGTTTACTGGACACCATCCCAGAGCAGCACCTGTGGAAAAGAGCAGAAAGTAAATATCAGAGCCTCAGCAGAGCATTGGATACGTCCTTCATTCCAAATATGATTTTGTTGGTGATCAAAACAAGCTCTCTTCCCAAAAGCAAAGAGATGTTGCATCCTCATATATTATTGTCCTGAAGAGAGTGCTACCAAGGTAAACATGTCAATCACTTGGAACCTTGTTTCATCAACTGTGGCTGTGAAAAAGCTGAATAACTGCCTTGGGTCAGCTCGTACAATGACCTCCATTTTCTATATACTAATGGTACGATAAATGTCTCTGCATGACAGCAAGGCAACTGAGGATAGCCTGATGGCTTCCAGCAAATAGGCACGCAATCCAGCAATCATCAGTGAACAAGACTTCTAGATGGTTCCTCCCTGGGCTGGGCTCTCAGTCTGCTGAGGTTAAGCTGGTGACCTTCAGTTCTCTAGTGAAGGTGCATTCCTTTGTCATGCTCTGGGAAGCATTACCAAAGACAGAAAAATTATTAGGCTAAGTGCAAGTACAGAGCCTTGTTTGGCCCTACTGGGAGCAAGAAACTGCTCTAAAATGGAGAATTATGGCCTTCTATATCATCATGAAAGGAGCAGATGAGGTTATCAGAACAGCCTGGATTGCTGAGGACTTGTAGACTGCTGAGTCTTGAACAAGAAAATTGAATAGTTTAGTCCAATTAGTAACACTTAGAGTATGAATTCTAATTCCAAGAAATACTAAGATGCTGATTACTAGAAGCTGAGAGGACATCCTGGGAGAAGTAGTAATGTATGCTTTCTCTCTTATAGTCACCCTTAAACATGTACTAATAGCCACTCCAAGCCAAAATACTAAACTAAGATGAATCTTTTATCTTACCTATTACAGAATTCTTCCTAATCTCTCTGCTTTTCCTAGGGTTGCCTGTCCAAGCATAATTATCTCACAGTCCAGAAACTGTCTGGTCATGAGGCATCACTATCAGGAGGATGAACTCATGTCAAGAACAACGTGAACTAATAATTTCCAGAGTATAAATTGGAGGAAGATGCCAGATAGCTCTCACATAATGAACAATCACATTTCTTTTTTTCCATAGCTATGCAATTAAAGCATCCTTAAAGTCTTCCACCACTTCTCCTTTTCCACATATTCAGGTGACTAGTGAAAGGGCAACACACAATAGCCTTCTGCCTCCACATGTAAGTATGCTAGCAGCTATCCCACCATCCTCGGGGACATATCTTCTTGCAGCATTATTGTATATAAGATTTCCATTTGATCACATTAATCATTGTGTGAAGGAGACGAGAGGTGGCTGACTGAAGACCTTATTCAACTGCCAAGATCAACCTCTTTTTCTGATAAAAAATGCTACTGCAAGATCTGTCAAAGGAGTTAAAGCTAGTAATGGTGGGACCCTATATAGAGATCTTTGCAGAAATGTATTTGGTGTTGTACGTATTAGTACAGGACTGCGTGTCCTCAGTCTCGCCTTTCTACTACGCATTTTCCATTTCCCAAAGGTGTCATGTTGCACAAGGATTTATAATGTTCCTGCTTCTTGTGAAGTTTAACATGTGAGCTGTGCTAGACAGAGAAAGTGTGTTTGATCTCTTCATAATTTTAATCGGTCCATGTAGAGGTCTGCTTTTAATATAGCCAACTGGCGTTTTGGATAAGGCAAGTGACGCATCTTTAAGATGCACCGGCTGTTTTTTTCTACACTGCTGCCCTTGCAGCTGTGCTGCTTGAGATGGAATAGAAACTGTGTCCAATGCCAGGCAGGCATGGGGGCTTTCCTCCCGACGGCAAGGAGCTAAGATGACCTGGGCACAGGCAGGGCCCTGCCACACAGAACTACACAGAATGGTTGAGGCTGGGAGGGACCTCTGGAAGTCATCTGGTCCAACCCCCCTCTCACATGAGGCCATCTAGAGCCCACTGCCCAGGACCATGTCCAGAAGACTTTTTAATATCTCCAGGGATGGAGTTTTCACAACTTCTATGGGCAACCTGTGCCAGCAGTATGTCACTCTCACAGTAAAAAAGTTTCTCCTTAGGTTCAGGTGGAGCCTCCTGTGTTTCAGTTTGTGCCCATTGCCTCTGGTCCTGATATTGGGCATCACTGAAAAGAGCCTGGCTCTGTCTTCTTTACACCCTCTTTCAGATAATTGAGTACATTGGTAAGATTCCCCTGAGCCTTCCCTTCTCTAAGCTGAACAGTCCCAGCCCTCTCAGCCTTTCCTCATAGAAGAGATGCTCCAGTCCCTAAATCCTCTTAGTGGCCCTTTGCTGGACTGTCTTCAGTATATCCATCTCTCTCTTGTCCTGGGAAGCCCAGCACTGGACCCAGCAATTCAGGTGTGGTCTTACCAGTACTGAGTAGAGGGGAAGGATCACCTCCCTCGACCTGCTGGCAACGCTCCTCCTAATGCTGCCCAGGGTGCCATTAGCCCCAACCCTCCAGCCCCTGAAGGCAGTGGGCAGAACTGGGGGCAGCAGCAGGACCGTCTGGCAACCCCAGAGGTGGCGAGGGGCTGGACTGGGGCCAGGGCCCAGCTGGGGGGTCCTGCCAGGAGCAAAAGCAGACTGGACTGGGGACAAGACTGGAAACAGATACGGGTGCCCAGAGGTGCAGTGGGGCTCCCAGGCCCGTGGAGAGAGGGTGGGGGTCCCATGTGAGGATGTTTAAGGCCTCTCGGTGCCCTTGGCATTTCTTCAAGGAAGGCTGGAATAGCAGGTTTGTACTCATTTTCATGAGCACGACTACAGCTTTGGATTCCCATACATATGAGGTAAAATATGCCCTGGGTGTTACGGATTTTTCTATTCCCCAACACAGATAGCAGTGAGATCCCTAAAGAAGGCTGCTCAGTCATGAAGGTGCTGTATTTAGGTCCATCAGCCAGACAAGAAACAATCAAAGTCTTCACTTACCATTGTGCAAATTAGCTGCTATGGCTCCGCTGCCTCTTCACCCTAATATGCCATTTCGTACAGGCAACCCTGGCAAAAAGAAACACCCTTACAGAGAAAGTTTCATAATTTGCTTTCTCTCCTAGGCTGACTTAGTCTTCAAAGCACAAAAAAACCAAGACAGCATGAGAAAATATCAGCCACAGCCATACTACATATTCTGCTGGATAGGAAACCTTAACCTGTAGGTTTAGCAGCACGTATCGGTGTGTTGACGCTGTACAGCAAATGGGAAATAAGCATTTGCCCCTACCACCTGTACAGCATGGCTCACTACCCCACTGCCTGGGAAGCACAAAGGTACTTCTGGCCTTTTGCTGCTGACCTTATTATAATCCTCCATTTTCTAAGCTTTTACCTGCAATCCTGACAAATGAGATCTTACTGGGTGCCTCCAATGAGTCTAGTAAGATCTATGGCTAATCAGGGCAACAGTAACCTGTAAACACTAAAAATCTCTTTTTATTTTTAGAAAAAAAATGAGATTGCACTTTTCGCTGGTATACAGAATACTTACGGGATATTTTATGCTGCTACCATCAGGCTCACTTGAGGTGTTTTGCTATGACCTTGCTTCTGATAGAATCTTTCAAATAGTGGCAAATCCTTTTTTTTTTTTTTTTCTCTGAAGATTTTATTTTCACCCATATTGATAATGCCAGTGAACAAATGGCAGGCAGCTAGAAGAAGAACAGCGAATGCCAATGCTTGTGGATATGTAGAAAAAGTACATTTGTGATTAAAGTATGAACCAGGACTTTCCATACCAGGGAGGTGTGACTGGAAGTATCTAGGCTAAGGCAGACATTCCTCTCCTGAGAACTCAGTGTGAAACATATGGGAAGTGATATACCAGGCTGACTTTTGAACTACCTATACTGAAGACATCTACACAATAATGTGGGAGCCAACCAGCTGCCATTTAATTTATATTGTGCAGCGGATAACCAATATCACCTGGCTACAACAGGGAAATAAAATGTTAATGAAACTCATTAGAGCCAAGAAGGAACTTTTACAAGAATGAAACTTTCCTACACTCCTCTATCTATGTAAATCTTGGTTATTTCACCCCGTTTGCTTAATTGGACATTTCACTATTGGTTATATCAAAATATGTAGATTTGAAGCAGTTCTAGAAATGAAAGTCTAACACAACGTGAACCGAAATAAACAGCAACCTGGTTCAACAGCAGTTACGGTAACTTGCCCACAATCTTAACGAGTTTCAGCAGATTATCTGAATACCTAAAAGTAACTTAAACTTAATAACTATCTCAGTTACGTGAAGAGTTAACAATTTTGAGAGAAATGTGTGAACACATGTTAGAATTCCTCACTCTTAGTTGAATCAGTGGGCTGTAAGTAAAAGCGTGGAGCCTGGAAAATAGGTATGAAACATATGAAACATTTTTTACATCTATTTGTTGAAAAAGTAATGTTTTTAAGAATCCCCATGGAAAGTAATTTTCTGGCATCCACAACCATCAGGCATAATTTCTTTTTGCTTATGAGGGTATTTTCATACCAAGCTTTCACATTTGCTGTGGTTGATTGCATCCAATCCAGCAATTCCCATTGACTTCTAAGGGCTCTGGAGAAAGCGATCAGTGAACTAATGTCTTCTGTTTAAGTTTCTTCGAAGTCAGAAATAGATTTTTCAGTAGAACGTCTTTCCTCCTTATACTTTCGTTATATTCAAGCCACTAATACTCTACACTGAAAACATATACAGCTGTGGTACTTTGAGAAGCTGTGACATTCTGTTAACACAAACCTTCAATTTCGTTAAAGACCTTATTAAAACTTACACTGATTTCTCAATGATGGATGGTTACAAGGCAGAGTTCTCAGTTTTATTCTAGAAAATGTGCTCCTGTAAATAGAAGATGACTGGTTATTTTCCAATTTTTCTGAAACTTAAAACAGAGCACTACTAATTTCTGCAGACCTTCAAGAACCTCGACAAAGTAGAGCACTTTTCGTTTCTATCACTAAGGAGCCTACCTTGTCAGCAGCAGGATAACTCTGAGAAAAAGGTTCGATGATCTCTCGTTTAGATATCTACTGACTGACAACAAAAATCATGGTCTTACACTTAGAAACTACTGATAATCTGAACTAAAGCAGACCAGCGTTAGATAGCATTTGACCAGTGAATTCATATGACACATGCCATGCTGCTCTCTACGTAAACTGAACCGATATGCTCTGAGGATACAATTACACTTATGATCCTAAAATACACAACCCTGGAGAGAGTTCCTGTGAAGGAAAACAAGAAAAATGAGTAAACAACAATTCCACTGGGAAAATGATCTCACTTTAGTTTGCAGTCCCCACCAGATATACCCACAAGCAGCTTTAGCATGCTTTGGAGATTCATATACAAGTCTAAAAAGTACTTTTTTTTTTTTTTTTTAAACAGATCACGTATATTTCTTTTACCAGGTAACGACAAGCACTAGCACTATGTTGCTTTGCAAAATCAGAATATATTTATAGAACTGTGAAGAACAAGTCTCTTTCTTTCCTCCCAGGATTTGGGTTTTGTTTTTAACTGCTTATGGCTCAGTCTCAAGTTTGTATTCAGACATATGGAATTGGAGAATCCATTTTTGTTTGGTCTCTAGTGCATAAAGGTGTACTTTGAACCAGCCACAAAAAAAGAGAACACACGGGTGGCTAAAAGAAGTGGTACTGGGTTTGATCAAGAGTTTCTTTTGCTGGAAACAGGGAAGAAGAGGAGATGGTACTGTTGTATCCCATTCTGCAGCAGGTGACAAGCAAGTATTTAAAAGAGGTCTGGCAATAACTCATAGCCTCTGTGGAAAGCCCGAGCACAGTGATTTTGGATGAAAACTGCATTAGGACTAAGCAGCACAGGACTTGTCTCCTCCAGACTCGTGCTCATAACTCAAAGGCCTTACTCAGCCACTTTCTGTCAGCTGTAGTTGAAGCCTACGACCTAAAGAGCCCTTTCTCTCCTGCTGCCCACCCCAGCAAGCAGCTGCCTCTAACTAGGTACTGACACGAGATACATGATACAGCTCACACATCTCTCAACAGCGGTAATTTTGGGAAAGAAGTTAGTATCTCCATATCCAATAGAAGCTGCAAATCTGCTGAAGTCAACCCAGGCGTGCCTGCTTAATAACAGCAAGAGTATGTGGCATTTCCATTGGGGGCTCTCAAATCGCTCTATAATCATGAACAAAACTACTTCCCCGATCCACCAGCTATATATATGCTGAACTCCTATTATATTATACTGACTTTACTGATCCACACAGAATTGTGATACAGATAACAATTAATGGAGGATACCATTAAAATCCAGTTTATGCTACAGTACGTATCAGAGTTTGGAAAGCTTCCGCCTCAGTTTCCAGCAAATTTCTTTCTTAAATTTGCACAGCAATATTTTTTTCCATCTATGAACTGCCTCTCAGAATTTTTCTCCTTGTTCACTCTTTCTTATTGACATCTAAAATACTTAATCCAGATTTGACCCTTGTCAAATTTAAATCTTAGTTTCCAACTGGTGACAGATTTTAAAATGCTGATTTTTTTTTTTCTCTCACGCTAAGACCACATAAATTGCTCCTTCAATATGGCTGTTCAGACCCAAAGTGTTTTTCAA
Organism: Fregata magnificens; assembly: GCA_013389945.1. NCBI lineage: Eukaryota > Metazoa > Chordata > Aves > Suliformes > Fregatidae > Fregata > Fregata magnificens. Next base: position 68,928 of record WAAD01002410.1, read on the forward strand.
AAACCTGAGGCAGTCTTTAGCAGGATTAAAAAACTATAATAGGATAACTCCTCAGAAATCAATAAACAAACATCTAATAATGTAATGCACACCACTCAACTTTTCTATATCAGGTGAAATATTTCTCAGTAATTGAATTTACTTCATCCTGTAGGAATGTTGATGATCCACACAGCTGCCTGGAATTAAAAATTGGAATATGATTCTAAGTAATTTTATTTAATACAAAATAGAAATTTATCACCGAAAGACTTGTGTCAAGGGTTCTTCAGCATCTTATCTAAAAGGATTGTGATGAGTTTTCACTTGATTCAGCAGTTGCCTGTGTTTTTATTACTAAAGCTTCCAAAATACCCGGTGAAAGCATCACTGACATGACGAAGTATCACACAGTCAAAGTGGTGCTGCATAGTAAAAGAAACCCAGACTGGGGTACATCCCCAGTGGAAAAATCTCAGGCCAATTCTCTGCTGACTCACCACTGCTTTCACTGTACCTTAACATGGGACTGAAAAGGAGAACCCTGCTCTTTAATTCCCGGCCTTACAGCTGGATTGGAGATGAAAAGGAAGTAAAATGCTGTATTTTGGGTTTTGATACTTCAAAGAATATTAATTTTTTTCCCATGGAGTAACAACTTGGAGATAGGAAACCAAGGAACGAACCTGGTAGGATTGTACAATTGAGTGCTGCCCATTGAAAGAAATCTATGCCTTTGTTTCATAGAAAATGCAGTTTTACAAAAGCTCTTTTCACACAGCATCAGCTTTTGGCTGGCTGCTGTACGCGATATATTTTCAGAAAACTCTATTTTAGCAAACAGGTATATTATCATGATTACCCTGATGTAAATCAGCAGAGCTGCACCAAAGGAAAGATTATGATGCCAGTCTATTAGCTAAAAGACTTTTATCCCAGTAAGTATGTTTCGTGACTGTGTATACCTTTGGCATACATAGAACCAGAGAGCTGTTCTGTGAAATTTGAAATGATTTTTGCTCGAGGCAGGAGGGATAATAAACAGTCACCCTTTCAGCAGCCAAAAAAGGAAGGGGTGGACACCGCAGAGTGAGGAGCAGCAGCAAATCTGTGCAGTGGTTTCCTACTGAAGATACAGTCTCAGGCTCAGCTACTTTCATGGGATGCCTGTGACCGCTGTATTTCAACATGAGAGTTGAACAAAACTAACAAGGAACAAAACCGAATCTGATGTTTTTAGAAATGAAGTCATGGCCTACTTTTACTTCCTGACCCCAGGCAAATGATTGACATTGGAGCAGACTGTGACCTGTTTAGACTGGTTTAGTGTGTCAACTGCCACCTGGTTTTATGTCATTGAACATGTAATGAGGCTCACTAAATAAGGCAGACCTAACCTAGAAAACTGCATCAGTCTTCACTGATATTTTTAGGTTGATTTCTTCTCAAATAAATTTAAATACCAACCAGAGTCATCCACTGTGAAAGTCTGTACAAGCTTTCCTGTGCTATCAAGAGAGATTAAGGATTCTAGCCAGCTACGTGGTGTCACTTTATTCTGGGTTGGGTTTTTTNCTCTTGGTTCAGGCTGAAAACCTGCAGAGAAACAGCATGCCAGAACTAGAAGTTTCTGTGTTTTCAGGAGAGAAGGAATACCAACACAAAAAGGGAGAAGTCACCTGCCAGCCCCAGTAATTGGCCAATGCTGCTGCTCTTCCCCAGTAACAAGTTAACATTAACCCCATTTTTATTACTAGCATTGGACCCACGTGAGGAAACAGTGATCCTGCTGCATGCTTGCCTAATGGTGACCAGTACAGTTGTTTCTGGTAGGACTGCCCCAGCCTGCTGCATTTCTGGGTGCCCTGCTGGGATCTGAGAGAGGCATTACCTCCATGGTACTAACCTACATTGCGCAGGGGAAGCTGAATACTTGCTACCTTTTCTTCTCCACACTCTGACACTGAATCAACCTTGTCACGTGCAGGGAGGTTTTTGGTAGCCCTGGCTGTAGGTAGTTTCTGCCCTTGCAGGAAGCGGCCGGTGGTGGGCAGGACTGAGGTGAAGGGAAATATTGTGGCACCACGCAAACCCCAAAGTGGGGCATAACGGTATGACTCAAAGGCCGAAACCAAGCTTCATGCTTGGCTTGCTCTCACAGAGATGTATTCCTACTGCTGTTCCTAGTAAGCTCATATGAGAAGTAGGGTGTGTGTCAGCTGAAGCTTAACCCTTTTAAATTTTTGCCTGACTGAACACTTCTTAAAAAAGGATGATGATTTAGTCTCATTTTCTATGTTATTGCAGCATTGGAAGGTCTTGGATCAGACTTTTGGATGTTCAGTCGACTTCTGCATCTGCTGCAAAGCAACGGCTTTAGGCAGTGCCTATGTTTTGAAAAATATGCAGATACTTTCTGAGAGTTGTTCAAACTGCAGTGCTGGGTCTCAACTCACTGACCTACTTTCACGTGCTTTTTGAGCGGCTGAGTTTCAGGCTTACCTTCATTTTATCTGAATGTTAAATATTGCTTGGTTTTCAGAATTATTGTGCATGGATCCGCCTGTAGTCAATCTCTTCTCTAGGTAGGTGGTTTCCTGTCCTAAATTTCCATTACTAATTGTAGTCATTCCTAATGCACACAAAAAGCACTGTCCCAGGCTACAATATCACCAATGCACGCTCTCATCCCCGAGAGGCCTTCAGACAGCTGGGGCATTATGCAGTTAAGTACTTCCACATCTGAGCATATTAAAACAAGCACAAGCAAAAAAGAATAATTGCAAAGCGTTTGTTTGTTGCCTTAAAATCCCAACAGTTGGCAGGCTATCAGAGCACCCAGTCAGTTTGCAGCAATGGAAACCAAGTGTATGGGGAAAGATTAGCCACCAGGAGTATTACACATGATTGGGCCATCAAATTGCAGAAGAGAGATGCAAATCTTTGAACGCTCTGCGTTCAAAGGCAGCTGCCCAAACTCTGTCAGTTCATTTCAGTTGTTGGAAAACGTGGCCCCAGAGCTTCGTTCCTGGTGGGCAGATGTTAATATGCTCGTGCGGTGCTCCCATTCACTTCCTGAGAGCCGTCTGTCGGCATCTCTGGTCTGTGAAGCGCGCCAACTGTTATCACAAGTTTTTCTTGTGAGGAATTTTCATGCTTCTCTGCAGACGTAGTTGTGCAGATTTGCGTTTCACCAATGTGAAAAAAGAACAGCAGTTTCAGACAGAGAAGCTTCCCCTCCCTTCATTGGGCGCATGTCAGTCTCCGTCACTCACTTGGTTTGTGGAGCGGCTGAGATTCCTCCCTAGCCGGTGACACCGATGACTGACTGTATCTCCATTTCTCTACACCCAGCAGATCTTGCTCTCGGAGAGAAAGGGGCTGTGAAACCCTTGGTCAGGAAGCCAGTATCAGCTTGTGCACTGTGTCCTGTGTTTCACTAGTGTCTTACTCCAAATTTCTCCATGGCAGCTCTAGCAGTCATCATGCTTCCTTAGACTACCTTGACTCCATTAAGTAGCTCACAGATCTGGGCACGGCAGAGATGCCATACTAGCCGCAGTACTCAAATCTGTCCTAGTGAGACCTGAAGACACTCTGTCAGTGATGATTCAGCTGGCTGCGAGATTTCATTGAGTCGTTGGTGGAGGAGAGTTGCCATCAGCAGAACTGCTCTCCTCAAGCCCCGTCTCTTCCTTTCTGAGCAACCCCCAAGTGCCCCTGCGAGCTCTGGCCCTGAGAAGCCCTCTCCTGTGGGGTGGCATGGTGAGCCTCTCTCTTGCTCCCAGGATGGGAGGACTTGGGAGGAAATGCCGGCTGCAGCACGTTCCCACGCCGGGCATCTGTTTGGTTTTTAGGTCTGCATCACACCCGACCTGGTCAGAGCAGCAGCATGACCCAGCCAGAGCAGTACATCGGTACATTTGGTGCCAGGATAAGAGGGTGTGAACGGGTTTGACATGATCCGGACGAGCCCAAAATAACCTCAGCTCTTGGCAGAGCTGACAGAATTTGTATCAGGAGACTTCAGGCTAGTCAGTACTCATCATGAGACACAATAGATCTGCTGCGTTTTTTAAAAAGGCGTTTGAAAGAAAGGTTTGAAAAGTTCCTCTTCTTCATCTTGGGGTGGTTTGGGGTTTTTTTTGCGGTCCCCCCCCATCCTTTTGGGATTTACAAAAATACATCAGTGGATGGTGCACATCTTCAAGCAAATTCCAGATATCTTCCAGCGCTCTGAGATACCACCACCAAACGCACTGCCTGGGCCCCTGCCCTCTGCTCCTTTTGAACAAGGAAAAGTGCCTCATCTGAGAGCTCAACAGACGTTATTTTTCCCCGCTCCCGCCACGGCACAGGGATGCTGGGGACACGGCCTGGGCCACCCACTCCAGCAGGGCATGGCAGGGCCTCACCCGTCAGGCCGGTCCCACCACCTCCGCAGGGAGCATGGGTGGCCCGGAGACAGCCCCAGCCCCCATGGCCACCGTGGGGCCGAACGGGCCCTGCCATGGGGGAGACAGGGACAGTGACAGGCCCGTCGTGGTGCCGGCACCTGCTGTCCAACCCGACGGGGACGGTGCAGCGGGGTCGGCAGGGCCCTGCCCTCGTGGGTGCTGCGCCTGCCTCCTGGGAAGCGGTCACCTACACCAACGGCCCCGATTATACGTATTTTTAAACAAACCACTTCACGGAAGAAAATACTGGAAATTTAGCATCAGCAGGGGCTCAGCCAGGTGCGTAACCTGATGGTCGAGACAAATATGGTACAGCAACAGAGCCGGCTCCTGTGCTTCAAGCTACACCCGCGTAGGAGTTAATAAGTTTTCTTTACTTAAAATCCCACTCCTGGTAAAATCCTTGTCAGCTCCAGCATGTCAGCCACCAAAAGCCCCTTACAGCACAGCTGTCACATCACGCCAGATGCAAACCCTTCCTGCACAGCAGCCCTGATTTTTTTAAAAAATAGGAGCATAAACAGAAGCTTCTTCAGCAAACTGCAACATTTCAAAAATATGCATGTTATGAATGCTTGCCCACCGCTCCCTCAGACACCTGGTTTCCCAAAAGGGCCGCGTGGGGCATGGGGCTGGCTGGCTGCAGGCTCTCCCCTACAAGGAGGCAGACCCCGGTGCTATGCCTTCCTCCAGCTCTTTGCCTTCTGCACTGGAACCTATTGCTTGTCTATAAAAACAGACGATGGTCTGATTAAAACACAGGTGGTGTTCAAATTTGGGGGAAGGACTGGTGTATGTCCTGTGTGTTAGCACAAGTACCCCTAGAGGGTGAGTTTCTCTCCCATAGCAGATGCCCGGAGGACAGGACAAGAGTATTTGTACTGAAATCAACTTATGCTGCTCGGTGAAAAAAAACCCCAACCTTTTTAAAAACTTGCGGTAGCATCTCTAAATCACAGTGACAAGAAACGTACAAACATAAAAAGAAATATTACCCCTGCTTCGCAACACTTGCACACTCTCGACGTTCCCCAGTGCAGATGCTCTAAACGTTGCTTTAAAATAATCTTCTCCCAAATAGTACATGATGCAGATCCATTGGAAACGTACTGCATTTAGATATGCAGATTCAAAAGCCCACAGTTTCTTTTGCAAGAGACCTCTGTGTCTCCCTGGAATGGAGATGTGGGCTCAGGCAGCTGCCCAGGCAAAGCCACATGGAAGCGCCAGGAGCTACTCACTCACAAGCACGCCCGAGATCTAAATTTCATAGACTTCATACTGGCAGCACGGTCACACGCCTGACTTCTTTTAAGTCGATAAGAATCAATCACAATAGAGTTTATCAAATAATTTCTTGTTTACAGAGCCATAATTTACTTAAGTATAGAAATGTAAGACCCAGAAGTGTTTGCGAGTTTAATGTTAGGTGTGCTTTTCTCTGTTTAAGTTGGGGCAGTAACAACTTGCATTGAAATCTTAGAAGCAATTCAGAGTGACACTGTACCATTAAAAAAAAAAAAAAACCAACAAAACAAAACATGGGAATTAAAAAAGATGGGGCTGTCACTGGGAGCTGAGATTGAAATTCACAAGCACAGCTGAGTTTGGAGTTGTCATGGTACCACTGCTACTATGTGTGAATCACAGTACCGTCAGATCACACTCTGAAAAGCAGCAGTTTTGCCTCCATACAAAGCGAGCAAAACCTTGGAACAAACTGTTCTGTACCTTCAAGGAACTCAGTGTTCACTCTGATCTAGTAGTCTGGATCCAAAGTTTAAAAAGTGGTGAGATTTCGGAAAAAATGGTAATTTTCTGTAAGCTAGGCCTGACTCCACACCGCTGTGAAATTACGGAGTTGCAACTCTGCAACCTGTGGACTAAGTCAGAAGCACCAGAAACACCCCAGCTCTTCTCACAGTGTTGGCCCTCACACAATGTTGAAGAAACATGTGGCTTACTTAGGCAACTGCATCTTGTCCACGGCAATAATAAAAATCCGCAGAATCCCCATCTGTAATCAATGCTTTTATTACTATTAGCCCTTTTGTGCTCTGCAGAGAACCACGCACATTGTAGCACGGATAATCCATCACTATCTTGTTAAACTTATTTTGCAAAATTTTACTTGAATATGTAGGCTAAGGTTTGCTCCCTTTATTGCTATGCTCCTAATAATAGTGTGCAGCCAAGTGTAAAAGATCTTCTGTCTTCTCAATTAACAGACTATTAAGCTTTCCCCTAAGAGTAATAAACTCCTGTAATCTGGCAGGGGCAGCAGTCCACAGATGCATTTGTTTTCCCAAAGTGCAAGTTTCTGTTTCCAGATCTGTGCGGGTTGTTCTAAACAGATTTTGCTGAGGAGACACACAGAAGGTATATTCACACTAACTAACATGCTAAATAGGTGAAATGTCATCTGGTATACAATTAAATGTAAATTGTTTCAAAATATTTCTTTCATTTCATGAAGTATTCCTGCATCTTTCACTCATGGTACATGATTAATCTTTAGAGACTGTCTCTCAACAGCAGACATTTTTCTACTAGGGCCATAGGGACTCTGAGCATCCCTGGAAAAGACAGCTGGAAAAAGCAAATTTTTTGTCAGGATGGTTGAATTCTCTGACTTAAAAGAGTCTGCACGGTTATGAAATAAATGCCAGAGGCCATAAATTCCAGAACCCCTGCTCCGAATTAAGGAGTTGAGGAATGCAGAAACTGAAGATAATGGCAAATCCCCCCAAATGCGTGATCAGATATCTGGGGAACGACATGCAGTTTACCAAATTTATATCTAAATGCACTGTTGTTTAGTCCAAGTCTCAATGTTCTCCATAAAAAAGGTAAGCAAGGTCAGTCTGCAGAGGTGAGGTGTTACTGACACTCGTTAAGTTACATCAAAGGACAGCCAAAGATCACACCCAAAAGAAACACGCCTGCCTTGTTTTCACAGTGGAAAAACAAAGGCTAGGCATTCATAGCTTAACAGATCCAAGGCCAGAAGATGTTCTTGAGTCATTTTAAAAAAGGACACAGAATTCCTTCCTGAAATTTATGATCTGAAGACTTGGAAGAAAGACCACCTGCCCCTTCTCTCCATAGTTTGCTATAGAGAACAACCAGGCTCATCTGCTACCCGTGGCTGCTTGGCTCCACTGTATGTGTGCAGCCCCAGTGAGCACACAGTAGTAGTATGGAACAAGGGAAGGTGTGGGTAGGTTCTTTTACAATTTATAGAGCAGGTAAGGTCACCTACTTCATCAAACTCTGTATAAAACCATGGCTGGTTTGAAAACCTCCCAATAGCTATGCTATACCAGCCGTAATTTGTTATTTTCTTGTCCCTTGCAACCAGAAACCAGGAATATTCCCTAAAATTCCCTACTAGGAAGTCCCATTACATTTTTTTTCAGCTTGCAGTGATAAGATGGTATTGTCAGCACTAACCTTTAACTAAGCAAAGACTAGCCTTGGGTTGCAGTGCGGGGACCACCACGCACCAGACCACACTTCTATGCTAGTTAAAAGCAACTAAGTATAAACAAAGAGAGCACCCAGGGACCTGGAGTCAGCTCCCTCCACATAGCCTTTCCTGTTTTCACCTCACTACTGCTCATTTCTCAGATCCAGATGACACTTCACTTCTCTGCTAAAATCTCAAGGCCAGTCTCACGCAAAGCCCTGAGAGCATGTCTGCACAGCCCAGTACTGCTCTGCCGCTGTGGCTGTGCAGCCGTACCCACACTAGCTGTAAATGTGTTGGCGTGGGCACTGGCAGTGTTTCCAAGAACATCAGAGCTTTTAGCCAAACACCTCAGTGCATATTTTAGATTTCTGAATGAATTAAACAAGGGGGTCTGCACTTTTTTTTTCTCTCTGGGCAATTTAATAAGTAACTTCTTTCTCACTCCACTTTTGATCTTCCTTTTTTTTCCTCATACTTATCCTTGGGTTCATGGAAATTTTTTTAAGGGATCGCTGGGGAACCCTACAGCAACAGGCCCCTTCCTTTTCTGATCGCCTCCATGGCACAGGCCATAGATAATCATTCTTGTTTCAAGTTAAGAAACAACACACTCCCTCCCGAAATAAGGAATACCAATGCCTAGTTAAGGAAATTATTAATTAAATAAATCTTGTTCCTCCTCTACTCTTGTTTTATTTACCACTTTTCTAAATTTCATAAGATATTGAATGCTCTGGCTTGACCCAACTCCTGAAAATCAGCTCAGTACCATCTGTAACCAGTGTTTCTTGACTAGCTCCAAATCAAGTTCAGTTGCTATTTTGTAGTTCTGTACAACCAAATTCTTCCCTCTTTCCCTTCCTGCTCTCACCTTCCCCTCATTGCCTTCAAAAGTTGCCTTCAAGTCCCACCGTAAAACCTTTCCCTCCAGTTCAACCTGCTTCACTTTTGTCCTCCTCCCCTCGACAGCCTCTTCAAATGGGAAGTCATCTTTCCCCAGCGTCAAGGATAAAATCCACTCCATGCAGAGGAGCCGGTGCCAGGTGCACTTACGTCTTCCAAAGAATTTCACCTCGGATGACTTTCCCCCCTCCTCCTCCTCCAGACTTATTCCTTTCACAATACTTTTCAACAATGGCCGCGGCCAGATTCCTTCACTACTGCTAACTTGTACCAGCACTTAATGTACTTTATGTGCCTGCAGTGTTTTTTTCTGAGTTTGTAATAGGCTGCAAATTCCTTGAAGCATGTCTCATTATATTTTTGTATAGCTCCACTCACTCTATCTCTACTTAATAAATAATGGCTACTCTACAAGAATGCTCACTATATGCCCCTACTGTTTTAAATACCAGCCCTTGCATTGTCAGCTTGCTTAATTTTGCTTTTGTCTGCATGAGTCATCATACCCATCCACTCATGTGTTTAGGTACCCATACATGCTCATTCACATTTCTCTCCACAGAAAGAAATACTAAAATAATCCCCTGTACCAAAATTCCTTATTTTGCACATAAATCCAAATATTTTTGACTAGCTGGAGACACAGTCAGCTTTGAAGATTTTCCACTTTTTTATTCTTCCTAGAAAAGTTCCCATTCCCTCCCAACAACCTCATCAGAGTATGAAAGCACTGTTTGTGTTTGTGTTCTTCAAGAAAAGCTATTTTAGACATGAGACCCCATGTTTAACTTGCCCTGCTGTTGATATAAGAAATATATGGCAGATGATAAACAAACAACATGCTAAAAATACACTGAAATCTTGAACAGTGGAACTAAGCCTAAGTGAAAGAGCTTTATGTTGAGGAAAACACAGCGAGGTGTAGCCCAGCTGAGAAAAAACACTGTCAGCAGGCTCCCACAAGCATAGTCGAGAAGAGGCACTTTCACTGCTACAAGGTCTTATTTGCTTGTCCAAGCCTATTAGGGGTTAGACCTGCTATACAATCGCCAGCCTGGGGTCAGCTTTCACGGGTTTCAGGTACAAATCATAGCCAGTGCCCTGCTTCTGCTTTGGTTACCCTCTGGCTTCAGAAACCTTTCTTTCATTTTCTTCATTCTCATTGGCTTTTAAACTTGCTTATTTAATGCATTGCAAGTCAGTTATATTTCCAAAATGTTTCTCTTGCAGGTACTTTTTAACCTAGTTCTACTCAAAGGTCCCAGGTGAGATGACCAAAGCAGGCGCAGGGTTACAGGGTGTGATTTAAATAACCGATGCAGACAGGAAGCAAAAGAGACCTGAGCTGTGGAGTTTACCTTCTGCTTTGGGATCCGTCACTTGCAAAGACATTTCTGACAGACAGGTTACCAGATCATAGCAGTTCCATCATCTCCAGGGATGTTCCCATCTGATGGGAATCTTCACATTTAGGTGCTCTAAATAGGAAGGCCAAACCACATGCTCACCAAAACTTGATATAGGACAAATTATACTCTCTTGTCCATCTCAGATACATGTGCAGTTGATCTTCCGCTAGCATTTAATTCTCCCTAAAACAAGGAGAAGTCTATTTTGGTCTATTTAACAGATAAATCCTGACACGCAGTATGGCCATATGCCCCACTGGAAATCTCATGATACCCCAGTCAGCCACAATGCAAACCTGGGGTTCCTCAATTGTAATTTGGGGACCATCCCTCTTCTCCTGGTGAGGATGGTGGCAGGAAATACAACCAGTCATGACAGGCTGCCGGCACCACCTGATAGTAACAAATCTCACCTATGCTGTATATAGAAGCTGTGGCAAAAGCAACCCTTGCTCATGGCAGGAAGACTGCAGTGATTGCTGCTGAACTTGAGCAAACAGTGATGATGTAACTTCTGCCACGGAAAAAGAAAACATAGCAAACAGGAACTTCTGCTTTTACAGGAGCCTTATCATTTTGGCTCTGTAACCTGACCTTGTTTGCTCAGATGCTAAAGCAAGGCATCCTGGTACCACAATACTCCTCCTGAGGTCCTTTTCTGCATCTCCCTCTTATCCTGTCTACCCCTCTACCACCTACCCCTTAACCTTTCAGCAAGCCCAACCCAGTCATCATTCCCTCCAGGCTCAGAATCCTACCATCTACCCAGCTGGCCACTGTGTATCCCCCACCCCATGGAGCAGCAGTAGCAGCCGCGGCCAGCAGAGCTCCGTTATGTTGCCCCTTTTTGGTACCTCTTTTAATCCCTGCCACGTCTCAGTAACACCGGGAATTTTTATACTAGATAGAAGAGACATAGAGCATCTTTCTAAGCACTCCTCCTTTGACCAATCTACTGCTGCAACTGTCTTTTGGCCTTGATACCTTTCTGGACAGAGGTCTCCGTGCCTCACCGCTTTCTGATCTGGTTCCTCACTCCAGGGACTCGATTTAGCCCCATGAGTGCTGTTCTCATTCCTCTGATTCTTCCTCTCCTGGTTCCCACTCCAGAAAAATACAAGCAAAACAGTGCATCTAGCAGAGAAGCAGAGCAAACTCCAAGCATCCAGCATGGCTCCTCAAAAAAAACCCCTCTACCCTGCCCTACAGATGTTTCTACAGTTGTCAAGAGTTTGATATCCTATGCTGAACCCTCTACTTCCCTGCAAAGCACGGGGCTCCACGCCACAGGCAGCCACGTTCCACATCAAAACAGACAGCACCATCTCAGCTCCTGTGTAATCATGTTTGCTTTTGGCCGACTGGGCACATGCTCAAAGGGTAACACTGGCACAGCTGCGCCATTAATGCAGGGTAACACGAATATAGTAGATGCCTAGAAACTGGCTCCTAACTCTGCAGCCTATGCTCTGTGTACTGCCAAAAATTTCCATACCCCCTTGATCCAAACTGGGAGATACAAAAACTGAACTAGGCAGAAATTTATACAGTACTCAGTATCTCGTATCACTGACGTTACCACTTACCGCTGCAGGCATCCTAGCAGTGAGGCACAACAGGGTCAGAGGAGACTTCTGCTCCATGCAGGAGGTTCCTGGTACTGTCAGGAGACGTTTTGCAGGCAGAATTGTACTGTGTTACAGACGTAGTTTGAAACCAAACAAGGGATAGCAAGCCATATTATTCTACTGTAAACACAACATAAATGTTTATGTAAAAAGAGAAACAAAGATGACAGGAAAACTGGAATAGCACCTTTCTTACTAAAGTGAACCAAGTTCTCAAGTGCTAAGCAGATGTGGGAAGACAGTGAAAAAATCTGTTGAAGCCACTGGACATAAAAAAAGTCATTTTTTTATGTAACTAGCTTTATCCTTAGACCTTCTATGCAAGTTTTAAAGAGTGGGGTGTATTCAATACAATAGCTGCTGTCTGTTTCTAGACAATTATTCCTTCCGCTTCTAAATTAATAACTGCGAATCTATGCCATGCAAAAATACAGGATGATTCTTTGGGCTGTTAACATTTTCAGCAGGGGATTTCAGTGCCTTCTCTTCCTCTATCAGCAGCTGCCACTGTTTTGTTAGTGGTGAGAGCAGCCGCCACCAGCTCCCAGCTCTCTGTATCAGATCTCATGCAAATGGCAGTATTTGGCCCCCTGGGAAGCAACCACTGCCTGCACTGCCATTGTGAGCTCCCTCTGGGAAACAGGTGGTGGGACAGCACGGGAGCAGGCAACAGGCTGCCAGCTGGACCACGCTGAGGCTGCTTAAAAAAAAAATCTTCCCTCTCTCTTTTTCCTTCTCTTACTCTGTCCTTGGACTTGCACCTTCTATTCTGTGTTACTTTTAAAAACTCTTAAATAGCAATTTATTGGGAGAAAAAAGGCTTTGTGACATACACTTTGCTTCTTTCTGCCATAGAATGCCATAGCATTCTCAAATAAAAGAAAGAGATGCTGGGGGTAGGTGCTGTTCGATGTCATCACCTCTCTTCTCAGTATGCAGGCACTATGCAATGCCTTGGGTGAATACTTTCAGTAGGAGAGACCGAGATAGAGCATTCAATACAGTTAACGCATAACGTAGTACCTCAGGCAAATATTTATATTTCAAAGCAGTTTTTTGTCTAAAAATATATACTTTTTTTTTTTCACCTCCTCTGCCCTTCATGGGTGATGACTGGGCTCCCATGTAGTTTAAAAATGAGATGAAAGGACTCAATGGGGAAGACGAAGGGGAAAAAAGGCAGGAGAGTTAACAGTTGCTCGCACGAGAGATGGACACATCACTACATGCAAGAATTAGCTAAACTATTGGTACTTCTTCATAATGAAATGTAAGGCTTCTTTTGATTTTGGACGAGGAAGTAAGTAAGTGAACTTGCATCAGTAATACTCTGAGATTTAAGCAGTGATACTGAACTATAGTTGGTATATTATCTATGACATGAATAGCTGCATGAGGTTTTTGTTTCCTGGATGTATCTAATTCTTGCTGCAGACGCTAATGAAGACTTTCTCCCTGTGACCATGTTGAATCGAGGAAAATGAGGTGGGATTAGAAAGTAAAAGGCACTTGAGAGTAACATCTTTGTAGCTTGCTACCCTAAGATTCTCCTTCCCTCTCTTTCTTCCTCTTCCCCTTAAATTAATTGTGGCCCAAGAGGTGAGCAACACCCCCAAGTTGGTGGTGCCCCATAGGAAACGCAAAGGACACGCACACAGATACGTGCAAGCACGGGGGTAGCGTGTAGCAACTGAAGGAACACAGGCTGCCTGCATGACCCAAGGCAAATTGCGTGCTGAGCCATTTGTAAGACGTGGGAGAGTCACTTAGGTTTCTTTAAAAAACCCAAGGGTTTCTTACAGCGCCAAATGTGAATAACACATTCGGAAAAAAATTGCACAATTCTAACAGCTAACAGAGGTATTAGGGAACTTCCTTCCGTCTTCCACAGAACCCCTTGTAAAGCTTTTCCCAAGTCACGGCATACAAGAGACAGAGTGTCAGGGCATCCAACTCTAAAACACGCTTGAATTTCATCTCTTACTCTCTCTCGGTACCAGTGACAAGACTTGGGCATGGGTTCTAGTCAGGCAGAACTTGGAAAACGATGACATTTTACTGGAATTACAAAGGTGCAGACAGGCAAATATTAAGAGGTCACAGCAACAGATTGCATGTATCTATGTCCCAGTGGCTACCCACAACTCATTTACAGAAGTCACCTTTGAGGTCTGTACTGAAATTTTCAGAAGAATTTCTGAGCATGCAAAAGGGCGTGACTTTAAAAGTCAAACCAGCTTCAGTAAAGACTGGGGCCAGAGAGGCCCCACTAACTTACAGAACAGCCCAGTTTGCCTCCCATTTAGCAAGGAAGTATCCCTACCTCACCAAACTAGGCTGGGCAAAGAGAATCAACATCATCTAATACTGTGAAGGGGGACACAGTTATTTCTCCATCTCTCCCCAACACACCAAGATGCACTGAAGGCACATACTGAGTTTAATTGCGGAGGTAGGCATCAAACTTATCTAACTGGCTCAGTCGCAAGTCAATAACGTTCATTTTGCATTCAGTTAAATTCTGAGTAGTTCAATCAGAAAAGTAATCTGGAAATAGCAACAAATGTCTTTATTCATTAAGAGCAAGCAGTCCTTAAAAAGCCAAATCAAAGTGGGCTGCTGTGAGCTCGGATCAGCATATGCTCTTTCATTAGCAGCACTGATATTTCATGCCCTGAGTTTATGCCATACTCCCTTTGAGTCACTCTAACAATCAAAAGGAAATAAAAGTATTATCAACAATTATTACCTGCGTGTCCCAGCCACTGCCTAAGGCTCATATCAAGTCCCTACAGACATTCCCATGGGTACATTACACATCTCTAACGCACCAAGCTGTGTCATACAGAAAAATAGTCATTGTATTCTTCAGTTTCAAAATCACGTTTTTCTTGACAAAGTTTACAGTCAACGAAGAATAATTTGCTTCACTTTTCTTATGCGTAGATGTGTTTGTATTACTGCAACAAGTTTTTCTACTCTGATAGTTTTCCACAATGCAAATGATCTATCAGAGTCCACATCTTATTCTTGAGGCCCAAAATGCTAGAATTAGTTTCACTGAAGAGTGTAAGATTGGGCTGCCAAGTCCTGTGAACACAATTGCTATTTTTTTCCCCACATTTTGAAATATCTGAAGCAAAAATGTTCTTTATTCAGCAGCTGTTTGGTGAAAAATCATCATCATCACATGCATCTTTCATTTTGTGAGGAACAAGAAGATTCTGCATGACCACAGGTCTGTCTGTAAAGAGTTCACTGGCGGTTTGAGGCGTTTTTGAGTGAGTTTATCATGAATCACTAAGCAAATGTTGTTAATGTTCACTCGGAGTGAAGTGTGTCTCAAAATATTTACACCCGTTCAACATCCTCATCACCCCACAGGCTGTTTAGCACACCATACGCTCAGCTCTGCAGGCCTGTTTGTTCTGGTAGACACAAAGCAAGTTTTACTTGGTGTTTCAGCACAATAAATCAAATAAATATAGTGAAGTTACAAGAGCCTGAACTCCCCCTGAGTAAGAAAACAAAACTTAGTGATATTCAGGTGTCTCAAGGAACTGTCCTAGGGCATCATCACGTGAGAAATAAAGGCATACCGTTGCTTTTGCTTGGCTGATAGAATCAAAACCAAAGGAATCATATCAGTGAGGAAGCATGTATTTCAGGAATTATTTCCAAGCTGCACTGCCGTTAGACGACCAGATTGGCTCCTTAGGTATATTGCTTTTTCATGTGGCTGTATTTTGCCTTAGCCATTCACCCCTCAAATCAGGGGCAAGGCTACTTACAGAGAGAAGAGGCTATGCAGAAGTTGGGTCAAGGGTCTTTTTGCTCTGAAGCACAGCTGAGTATCACTGGTGGCATTATATACATACTTTAAGACAACATATCCAAAGAAAGATTCAAAGACAGCCAGTATCCAGATCCTATTCCATTGAGGATACCAAACAATCAAAGTGCTCATCTGTATACTTTATGAAGCCCTAGCTGAGATCTATGGAGTTGGAACTATTGGTCTTAAATTAACTTTACGAATCATAGTTTATGCTTTCCAGAAAGCTTCCAAAGAACCTCACACGTGCATATTTATTGCTAAGATCAGAAACCATAGGATAATTCATGAAATTAGCTGTTATTGTTACCCAAGACAGTCATGACCCAAGCAATTGCTTGCAACTGTACAGCTCCAGACCCAGTCTGCCTGTACATCTTGGAACAGAAATTCTCTGGAGAAACAGCGCTTGCAGTAATGTTGCAATCACCATTTGCACTAATGTCATAACCTAACTTAAAAGGTGCTTATACACGATGCAAGTGCACTGTTAAATCTTTGTATAGTCTTCACTGGCAAATTGCACTCATTTTTTCCACACTTTTGCTTAAGAACTTAAGTTGAACAGAACTGAAAAGTCCTCTCTGTGATGCGGGCCAAAGTAGATTTTAATGGGAAAAACACACCTTTCCTGCCCTGCACGGGGGACCTGAAAAATGTTTCAACATTTGTTTAAAATTATTTTCACATGAAAATTCCCATTCAAAGGTTTCCAGTTTATGGTCACCGATTTCAGGTTAATAAGCAGAAGGCTATTTGAATAAAACATAACATGGTGCTTTGTAAAGAAGAGCTGCTAATCTGATTGTTTCATTTCCAGCTCCACGACTCTCCGTTTTCAGTCAGTAGCTTTGGTGAAGACTATGTGCCCCTAAGTTCCTTGAGATATTTTTGTTGTCAGAAATTTATATTAATAGCACTGACGCAAAGAGCCCGCTAACACTCCAATAATGGAAAGTACACGTAAAATAAAGCAGATTTAAAAACCATCAAGACAATGCATTTTTCTCATTTATTCAAATTTTCTGCAGGAAGTAAACACTGAAAGATTTAAAAAAACTTCACACTGCAGTATGTACAGTTTTGTGACATCACATGAGGAAATTAATTTCTAATAAAAAAATGAGACCAGTTAGATAAATTATTGAAGACACATCACAGTAAAATTGGTTGTGGTAAAATCCCAAATTCTTATGTATGGCAATGAAAAATCAATATTCCTTTGTTTTACAGGGATAGAATAGTCCTGGTACAATATTTCAGTTACGCAAAATGGAGTCCTGAACTTACATGACTGATTACATTTGTATGAGTACTTCATGTTTTAAAAGTAGTTTTGCGGTTTTTTTTCCCAGACCCTTTTGATTTGAAGCACATTCTTTCACAAAGCTAAAATACCACAGCAGAAGTCATGTCCAGAAGTGGAATACTGTTGTGTTTTGAACTGACCTGACTTAAGACTTTTTTTTTTTTTTTTGCCAACGCACAGATGCACAGGGTCCCCCATGCACTTTTCATGCAGCAGTTAATCACAACTTTAAATAAAAGTATTTTTCTATACATTCTTCCAGACTTGCAACTGTATACATACATGCAAAAGTTTTTAAACCTATGTGATCATATTTACACTTATACATGGAATATACATAACAAAAAAGATTAAAAGGTTTTTTTTCCTTTGCATTAGAACAATACAAAATATGTATTTTTCATTAAGGAAACCACTATTTACATCACCTTTTAAAAACCAATTTCAACATATTATAGGTGTAACAAGTCAATGTATTTACATTATATATAAATATATATAATATATACTTACCAGTTTACTCCTCTGTAAGATGTGGCAGAGAACAAACTGGTAATATCATGTCACTGACGTCAATGAGAGCTGTAATACTTTCACCAACATTTAACAGGGAAAATTTAAACCATTCATTTCTCTCTTTTAAAAACATTTGTAAATTAAAAATTTAAAAACATTACTAAGAGTAAATGGCTAAGAAAAGTGAAAGTTATGGCTGAATTCCCTTTTGATCTCGTAATGTTTATAAACTTCTCAAACTGAGCCACGTGGTTACGTGGTATCAGTAGAGAAGCCCTCCAGCAAAACAGCTTTAATTCTGTGGTCAGGCGTTACCCCCATCATTTCCTCAAACTTTGGCAGAGGAGACACTAGAAATCTGGTTATTTCAGTCCCGCACACTTTCCTCTGGAAAGAAAAGGCATATCTGCATGGCAATTACAAGTGAATCCCCAAATCTAGCTAGCCTGAGCACTACACCACCACAGCGAGTGAAGCGGCATGAGCCTGTAGATGCGCCCTCGAGCAAGGCATCGGGCACTTAGCAAGCTGACTGCTGCTGCTGCTGCTGCAACTGCTCTGAGTTAAGTGAGGTTAAAGTTAACTCAGGTGTAAGTCCCAAGGGGCTGCAATTACAACTTTAAGTGTGGTATAGACACATCCCTAACTCACTTCTTTGCTGCTCCATGAGGTGGAGGCAGCTTTCCCCCAGCAGTCTTGCCCAACTACAGCTGGCATGTGATCTCCTCCCCTCCCTCCCTGCTCCTTTGATGGTGAGATCACGCAACAGCACCCATCAATCCTGCACCTCTTTGCCTACACAACTACTGCTGCCAATACCTGACAAGGCCCCGTTTTTCTTCAAGTCTATAGTCTAAAAGCCTAGCTGAAACTTCAGCCTCCTGAGTTTGCAGAGCTATCTTTGAAGTTTCCACCCCCACAGACTGAGGAAGCATATTGGGGACCGCTGAAATGCATACCCTAGTAGTAAACATCTACTGAACCAAGGAGACAGGAGCTGCTGAGAATACCAAGAGTTACTCAACAGATGACCTTGCTTTGTCATTCATCTACAGGGACTGGTGGAAATCAAGGATCTTGGAGATGCTTGGGAAAATGTGGCCAGCCCTACCGGTCCTTCTGCTGGTGCACCAAACCCAGCTCCTGCACCCCCCTTTTCTGATGGAACAACTGAGAGGGAAAAGTCCCCAAGGAGAATGATGGCGACCTCTTTTGATTCACCCATGCTACAAGATGAATGATGAAAAAGCCTTACGTCTTCAGGTTTAAAGGCTGTAAATGTGGATGGGGTAGATTGTAAAGACGTCCTCTGTTCCCTAGGGAGGGGTAACATCAGTGATACTGGAGAATTTCACATAGAAGACTGTTGCCCTCTTAGCAGCTGTCTGAAAAGCATTCAGTTGGCATGTCCTACCCTCTCTCAAGGGCCTCATCGTTATGTTACGTGCTGCTTGAGATTGCAACGTCTACATGAGGTAAGATTCTTCCATGAACAGCATGTCCTAAACTTAGATTCTTGTGTATTATAGTTTACTGACGTCTGTGAGAATGGTAATACCCTTTCATTACCATCACCAAAAAGAAAGCTAAATCATTGACTGGTCAAACTGTTAACATTTTAACTTAAACGTTTTATAAAACTTTAAAAACTAAATATTCAAAAGTATATATTATAGCAATAGACTACCATAGAATAAATACATAGGTAAGCACACTCCTAGACTCCGATATTACTTTTTCTCAGGGTCAGACTTTCCTCCCTATTTTTCATCTCAACTTTGTTTTGATGAAGTTTTTCCAACCAGATTATTTCACATCCATTCAAGCTGCATTTTTCGGTGGAGCCCTTGAAGTAAATTATAGCCCTGTATTTACTCTGGGGACCATCTATTATTCTATATTGTATATATTTCCTAGCTATATATGTGTTGTTTCAAGAAAAATAATCAATTAAGACTGTAAAAGACATTTAATGGATGGAACAAATACCATCTTTTTAATATTTCTGCTGGGTTGACTCATATAAAAAGAATTCAGTTCCACTGTCAATCCAAAATATACTTTATCTCGTTAATGATTATTCTATGAGACATCTGAATTGTCATTGGGCCACTTATAAATGCAATATTAAAAACAAACAAAATTTTATTTTTATATTATACTCCAGACAATGACATTTAAAATGATATTAGATTTGTGTGAAGGTTTTAAAATATAAATCTTCTTTGTACAGCCCATTAATATATTACGCTTCACCCAAATAACATAAAAATATATCTTTAAATCGCTCTGTTATTTCTGATATAAACCAGGGGGAATGTTTTATATTGGATACTGCCAAATATTTGTGTTCCCTAAAAGAAGGTATCCCCCAGGGGGGTAAAACAGAATAGTGGTGCGTTTTTCAGCTGGCAGACAGGAGAAGTCCCTTTCAGTAGGGACTGCACTGGAAAGAAGGGAAACCGATCCCAGGCAGGGGGCAGAGGACGAGAGGGGGACAACAGCTCACTCTGTCTCGGCAAGCCAGCAGTCTGGGAAAAGGATCTCTGAAACCAAACCAGAAAGGAAAAGAGCAAAATGCCTCATCACTCATCTCTGCTATGCAAACATGAGATGGACAGAAACAGCAGTTTTGTCACGTCATTGGCTCTCAATGGTGAAAACGGTCAGAATTAAAACAGAGTGTAACTTTCATTATTTGTGCAAGCCAACTCCTTAGCTGTTTGCTGATAGCATAGGGGATTATCAGTGAAATTATAAGCTACAGAGAACATTTTTTTCAGAGAAGTGAAAAGTCCAGCAAAACGTATGGTTGCCAAAAATGCATATAATTTAGAGGAACTGGATTTTGTCCTCCTCCTCCCCCATGAGAAATAAAGGGCTGCAAATAGAGTTAACACTGACAGTGTTAACACGAAAGCAGAGCCGCGCAGCTCTTCCCCAGCCAGCAATTCTTTTAAGGTGTCTCAGCTTTGACCGCAATTTTCAGTTACTCCCATCTCAGGCTGATATTGCCAGATGTTACAAATCACAGCACAGGTGGGGATTGAGGAAAAGGGCAGAGGAGGATTTCTCAGACATGTCCCACTATCCATTACAGAACATGACAAAACCACAATTTTATCCTCAGTGCAACCTGAAAAATTATTCTAAAACCAGATTTTCTCCAGTGAAAGGATAGTGCATTAAACCATGCATCAGCTGTTCAGAGAGTAATAAATATTGGCAGAATATGGATTCTTTTCCCTGGTTGTAGGAAGAGGCCAACGCATTTTTCATTAAAATCCTATTCTATCTTTGAGTGAAGTCTGATGTGCTGCTGTAGTGCAGCTGATACTCTTCTGCAGGGGAAGCAGGATGGTGCTAAACAGACAACTCCGCTCATCTGCTTCACAAACTTTCCACCATTTTCCTCATCAAATACTTAATTCTTAATCACACTACTCCAAGAGGCATTTTGGCTTTCCCCTTTTAAGCAGGGAAGTGGCAGGAATGCACTGACAAAAAGACTCATACAGTACTTGCATGGCCTGTGAAAATCTGCCTTTTGTATAAAAACCTAGAAAAAACCCTTAATCATAACTAGTAACTCAGAACTATGGCTAAGGATTCTGAGGAAGGCATTTGTCAAGAGCAGGGCAAGGAAGAAAAAGAGATTTTACACCACTATTCTGGCAGGACCACAAACAAGATTTAAAAATAACAATAAAAATTTTGGAAGCACTAAATATACATTTCAGTGCATTTCAATTAACACTGACACAGATTTTCCAATATGACGAGCTAATACCTTGGACGGACTGCTCCATTTCTTAAGTTATTCTTAAAATTTCACAAAATGTATTAAACATTCAAAAAAAAAGTACACTGTCTCTATGCTCAGGCTTCCAAAAAATAAGGGATATTTTACAGGGAGGGAGGAAACGCAGCATTACCACAACCTAGGCTGTACGCTTACACTTTATGTTATACCAAACACTTGCAGATCCAAGTAAGACTCTGATCAAAGAGTACTCATAACTTAATCTGATGCATACAGAAACGTCTTGTACAAATTACAACCTTTCTAGTTTCCTTGTGACAATCTATTGTAAAGCAAATTTTATCTACATGTATTTTAAATAACACCAGAAAAATAAAAAGTTTATCAAATGAAAACATTTCAATTAGACCATGCTTTTCTAAAATCATGCTCAATTTATACAGAAGTTCATACTCATTTTTATTTTTTTCTTTTTTTTTTTTTTTTTTTTAAACAAAGATTCAAAACCACTGATTGTAAACTCATTGAGGAGGCTGTAGTTTATTCTGGCTCTTTTTTGATTGTTAGCACTTTTTCCAGAAGTCCATGCACTTCTCCATTCACACCATGTTGATGAGAGGTCTTACTCCCCATATGACTGTTGTAAGGGCTTCTGAAGTTACTAAAAGGAGTTTTAAGCTCTGCATCAGATGTCAACTCCTCTTTGATTGTAACATGAGTTGAACTATCAGTAAATGAAGGTTCATTCCAGATTTCCTTGTCATGTGCTTCTTGGCTACTAACAGAGTTGCCACCTTTCTGTAACATGTAGTACAGTATTGGATTGGTCTTGGTCAGTCTTGGCGAGTCTTTTTCATAATCATTCTTGTCCATACCTGTGATCACCCATCTGATGGGCCCTTTTTCACTGGGCATGTGACACACGCTAAACTGGTCAGACTCGAGTCTAGATACTGTACTCCCCAAATGTTCAGGGAAGGGGGAATTGGCAGGACTTTTTACTGCTACAGGATACTGAAATGTTCTATGATCTACACAATTGTTCTGTTGCACAGGGCTTCCCATTAACGCATTTACTGAAGAAATGCTGAATTCAGGTTTATTAATTGTTGCACTGGTTTTGTTTCCTTTTTTCTTGCCCTCCATTAATATGTTACTCCTATGTTGTGACAGATCTCTCTCACAGTTTTCTGACAGAAGCAGCTGTTTCAACACATTAAAACCTCTACTATCTCTAGACCAACTCCTATTTTCGCTTTCATTATTTGAACCATGACTTACAGCATATTTAAATTCAGCATCACTTCTGCTGAATTTCAGTTCTTGCTGGTTAAGCAAAGGCCCGTACAGTGCCTCGGTAGGAGAAGAGTGATTGTTTGCAGCATCAGACACATTACTTTTCATCTTTTTTAATGGACTTTCCAAAGGCTCAGCATGAAGCTTCCTCTTCTTCGGTACTGTGCAAAGACTCTTTGATTCAAGGTGTGTCAGCTCATTGTTTCGGTGACTTCTGTCCAGCTCTTCTGCAGGATAACTGTCTTGATTCTGTCTCAGCAACCTACTTAGCAGGCCGTTTTTGGAAAAAGAGAAATCTTGAGGTGAAAGAGGCTCAGATTTCAACTCCTCAGATGCTGGAGAAGCAGCTGTGTTTCTCTGCAGTGAATGAACAAATCCTTGAAATTTGTTACCCTTGCACTCTCTTACTTGTTGTGCATTTGAATTATAAGGAACATTTGATTCTTCAGATGGTTCAGTTTTTATTTTCACCGTCAATATTTGCCCATTCAAAGCCTTATCTGTCTGTTCTTGAGAACCTTCATCTCTTAAAAGCACCCTCTCTTTCTTTTCACTTTTACCTTTATTGGGA
The DNA here is from genome assembly GCA_013389945.1 of Fregata magnificens. Lineage (NCBI taxonomy): Eukaryota > Metazoa > Chordata > Aves > Suliformes > Fregatidae > Fregata > Fregata magnificens. The sequence continues at coordinate 92,066 of WAAD01002410.1, forward strand.
GTTCCCAGAAGCAGCTGAAGGACAGTGCGCCTTTCAAGGAGATTTTCTATTTCCGAACCTGGAAGTCCTTGTTCAGCGGGTACAGGCTGACAACTGAATATTTTGTTATTTTCTTCATGCGTACTCAATTTATTCGTAAGCAGAGGGCTGTTCAATCTATCAATCAAGCCAACAGGTTTATCTGTGTTCCCTGCTAGCAGTTGTTTGCTAGCTCTTTGTTCTTCACTTGACATGGAAGTCTGCATGCCGCACTGAGCAAGGTTCTGCAACAGCTTGCTGGCACTGAAAGCCGAAGAGTTCTGGGGACTATCGTTCCTGCTCAGCTTAGCTCCTTGAATTTCTTTGCTTTTAGAAAGGTCTATCAAATGTTTAGATGCAGGATTCACCAGCCTCTCCGGCTGGATGCTGCAGGCATATGGTGGCGAGCTACGCTTGACGGCTAACGATTGGTGCGAGAGATTTATAGGAGAGTCCGCTTTTGCAGAAGCCAGCAAAGGTGGAGTGCTTAATGGAGTCATTCGATTTGCACTGGGACTGTCAGTAACAGGAGTCCTTTTACCAGTCTGTACAGTGAATTTTGCCACATCAGCTGCACTGTGTGGTCCCTGAGGGTCACTACTCTTGTCTACCTTTTCTTCACTCTTATGCCCAAGTAACAGCTGAAGTAGCGTTACTTTCTGATGGGGATTCAGCTTAGAAGCTTTCGGAGTGTCTTTGCCTTCCTTGTTCTCTGGACAGGAAACTTTTGGATCCCAGTTATGAAGCAAGGACTGAGTCAGGTTATCCAGTGATGCCGGTGGACCTGCATCTGGTTTATCTGTCCTCTGTTTAAAGGATAGGTCTATAGGAAGACAGTTAGAATGGGAGCTTTCATCATCACTGCTGTCATCTTCTGTAAAACTAGGATTGTTGTCTGAATACTCATCAATAGTTGTTGGTGTGCTGCTGTCTTCAAAAATGCTGGCTCTCTCACTCTGTTCATGCCCTTTTACATGTTTGGTGGTATTCTGGCTTTTCAGTAGATGCAAGAGCAAACTGTTGCTGGGAGAGGTTTTCAGGTTACTCCTTTCCAAAGTACTTTTGTATCCCACATTTTTGGGAGGTGAATGCATGATTCCCACTGAACTCTGAAATGGTGCCATATTGCTTTTGCTAGACACTGTTTTGGTTGATGATCCTGTTTGACCATTGAGATGGCTCGTCATTCCTTTTGCTAAACCAAATTGGCCAATATCTTTCTGAGCGCTTTCTTGTAACCTGGCCATAGCTGCAAGTCTCTCACTTGCTATTTGATTTGCATTTTGTGCTTTTAAAGCATGTTCCCTAGAGTACTGCTGCAAGTGCGCTTCACTTGAAAGGAGCAAAGCTAGTTGGCTGCATGCTACACTGGGCTTCGGTGAAGCAGCAGGACTAGATCGTTTCTCTACCATGCTTGCAACAGCTTGTAATCTTGCAGCGCATGACAGTGGCTCATTTATCACTTTAGGTCCGCTCTGCACCGCGTGAGGAGATTCTATAAACCTCTCTTTGGGCAGGTTTTTCGTTATATCAGGCAGGCTGTTGTCCAACTTCTGATCTTTTGCTTTGCTCTTTTTCAGTAGAGTCTTCAGGTGACTGGATGCAACACCATAGCACCTTAAATCTTTCTCCACTTGTAAAGAATCATGGCTAAGGGAATACCCTTGCTCCTTAAGGCTCTGCCTAATCTGCTGTGACAGAGCAACACTCTGCAGCCTAGAGCTGAATGACTGAAGCAAAGAGGCAAGTAATGTGCTATCCTGTTTGCCTTTAGGCCCATTTTCAACCATGCCAGCTAACAAGGCTTCCTTTTTCCCATCTAAATCCACAATGGAATCAGACAACCGCCTTCTCTTTGCTGCATTCCAGTCTTCAGAAGACTGCAACAGTCTTGCTTTTTTGAGGTGCAGCATGCCAGATCCCTGATATGTATTTGTGTTAAGAACTGGACCATTACTTTGACAGCTGGGAAATATATTTCCAGAAATCTTAAAGTTTTGATCCTCCCCACTATGCCCAGTAGACTTTTTGTCAACCGCAGTACCTGAGCCTCCTGCTGCTTGATGCATTAGTAATCCCTCTAGGTAAGTTAGAACAACAGAATCCTGGTGCATCTCAGAGCCAAGCTCTTCTCCATGAGTCATGTTCAATAAAAGTTTCCAAAAGGGCTCTGGTTCTATTCACTTCAAAGACTAGTTTTGCTGTAGCTGAATCGAGATGCAGAGTCAAGAAATAATAGGTAGATGTCTATAGTATTTTCTCACAGACTTTCAGAAACAATACAAAATGTCATATTCCAAGCAGGCTTCTTCCAGTGGATACTGTTTGATGAGCCAGGTTTCCAATCATATCAATCTGCTGATATCTAGAATATTTATGAAAGATGTCTAGGAGGAGCACTCAAAACATGGTTCCACAGTAATAAAGTTCCATTAAGTATTTGCCGCCTTCTTTCTCCAGGAAGCCAGCTTGTTTTTCATCTTTTTCCATCTCCACCAAGCACATAAAATTCCTAAGTGAAAAAAANTGTCGTAGACAGAGATTCAGGATATATAAGCAATAACCACATTCCAGAAGAAATTAAAAGTCAACCAATGAACAAAGCACACAGTAACTATTTTAAAGAACTTTGTGAAAACAATTCTGAAACAGAAAATTTTATACAAAAACTAAGCTTAACTATCTTAAGCATAGCTACTACAAGTGTTCATTGAATTTCTCTATCCTACAGCTCAAAATAAGGAATAGCAACCATGAAAGGAAAATCTTAAAGCACTCTAAATATAGTTTTTAAGAAGTTACATTTGGTTCTACTTCACAGTTGCATCAACTTTTCTTCTTCTTATGTAAATACGCAGCACATGCAGACTGTCACTCTAAAAGAGAATTAATGGGAAAAGGCATAGCTAAAGTCAATGTTTAGGTTCATGCTGAATCTGTTTTCAAATAACAGAATAGGTAGCACCATATATGAGTACGTTTTTGTTTGGCAGGTAGATGGTATCGCTAGAAGTAGAAACCAAGTTGCCACTGCTGCCCAGGACTATCTAGTAATGCAAGGGAGGAAATCTGTTGTTCTTACAACTCCCAACTACCACAAGTCATTAGAAGACTTATGTGATAGGAGTGGTGAAAAGGGTGCTCATGTTCCTGATATAATACAATATAATTAATAATATAAATCCTCCCTTTGCTGAAGGATTTTTACCTTTACATTCTTTCCATGTATTAAACATATAATGGTAAAAAAAACCCAGGTCTTCCTTGAAGTCTTCTTACTTTCAAAGAGTGTAGAACATCTCTACTCAGTACTTCCTTGGATGAGGCAGTATGCTATAAAAGGCTGTTTTAAAAAGCAGAACAATGGCTCTTATGCTAGATGCATCTCTTCAGTTTTAGTTATATTACTGGTCAATGATAGCATGAACAGTTCAGACAGTCACCACAGTTCAATATTGAGATCATTACACCACACATGCCTACTCCTTCACTCATTCAGTTCTAAACTGGCATAAGTATTAGACGTGAGCAAAGCTATGCTCATGTCTAGTTTCCACATATGTAACTCTGCAATTTGCTTTCGCAGACTAAAAGCCCATTGAAAACTTGTATTTACGAATTTAACAAGGATGTACACAGATGAAATCCTTGCCTCCTTAAAGTGAATGAATATTTTATTATTGATTTCCCAGAGGCTATTTCTTAATTCAAAAGCTACAGGCAACTACAAGTCAGCAACATATCAGGTCTGAAAAAAGTAAAGAATCAGAAGAACAACTAAAGAGCCGTAATGTTAACAGCCCACATATCCCCCTGTGCAAATACTCCCTTACTAGATTTTAAGTCATTTAGAGAAATTCTAAAAACTGAGCTATCTCAAAAAACAGAATTAAGATACCAGCAATGCATTGTAGTGTAAATGTGTACACCCATGTATCTAAATATCAAATGACAAGTTGATAGCTACTACTGGGTCTCAGTACTTCTCTCAGAAATATATGTCTATATTAACCAGCACTTGCATAGTTACCTGTAGAAGACAGTGTGTTCGTTCAAATATATAACTACAACTTAAATGTGGATTCATCTAATTAAAAATTACCAATCACCTTACTGTTCCTTCAAAAACCCGTGCACCTCTGCGTCGGCTTTTGCAGAGTTTCAACCCAAAATAGATTAAAATCAGAAATAACAAATCCTTGAAAAAAACCCAAGGTTTCAAATGAATACATCAAGCATCCAGCAACTGCAACATCAATACAGCTAGACTTACTTCCTCAAATATTTGGGAATGCATTTTACCTGGAAAATACAGATTTCCAACTTTCAAAAATAAACTGTTTACCTGCAGCCACATTTTCATATTTCAAAAGCGAAGGAAGTTTACAGGATGCTGTTCTTGCAAAGGAGTGAGTAGCACTTGATACTCTGTGTTTTGTCTTTAAGAGAGCAAAATTGAAATTTTTTCAAGATTTCTTACTATCTGATAAAAGCAAGCCTTGCAGGTCACCTTTAAGACAAAGTCCCAAATAAATGCACCATTAAGCCAATATTCAGTAAAACTTTACTAATTGCAGCTCTGGGTAATTAAAAAAAGACAATGTATTTGTGCAAATCCCTTGGGTACTCAAAAAGCCTGTTGCAGATGACAACACTTGTAGCCAGTACAGTTTACACACAGTAACTACTCTAAGAAGTGTTTTGCCACCTTTTTTTTTTTTCATTACTCAGCGCTAAGGAAATATCGATAATTCTACAGAAATCAGGTTGATGCAAAGGAGCCTTCATTAAAGAGAATGAAATCTGAAAAGCACTTAACACATAAGGAATGGGACATCAGTGATCCTTCTAAAGAGCCTGTTCTGATCTAGTGCTGCAACAGGTATTACAGCATTATAAAGCCTTACAAGACCTAACGTACAATACACAAATGTGATGAACTCATCTGTCAAGAACTGAAATTAAATTTTAAAAAAAGGTCTCTAAACCTACATCTTATTTGTGATGGAAAGCCAGGTAGTAAATTTCAGGGTTTGAAGGCAATCTCATAACTAAGCATTTCCAGCGAGTTTTGAACCGAGCACACTTTTCTTCCACTATCTGAAGTGTGGTCATGTGGAAACCGAACCAGCTTTGGAAATTAATATTTAGCTGGACACTAAGGCAACCATTCAGCAACCTTTTAAAAACATACAGACCGCACCAGAGAATTTCCCTGGACCCACTGAAATGTTAATAATTTTTCTTGCTATTAAATACTATTCCAGAAATTACCAGAACCAAGGAAAGAAAAAAAAGGACATAAAGAAATAAGGCAGAAGGAAGACAAAGGAGAAGCCCTACAGCAATACATCTCATATTTCCCAGTAAGGGCTGAAGTAACCTTATTGCAATGAGCCTCTACCATTAACCTCTAATATCGATGAATCTCTAGACCTAAAAATTGTATTTAACTATTGTGACAAAATTAATTGATAAATTAAAGTTGACATGCTTTCTTAACTACTGTATATGCAATGGTTTTGGTTGTTTCAACTATCTTCTCCCAGACCTCCGTATCCTAACAAATAAACAAAACACTTGTTTTGCAGAGACTATTTTCAGAACCTCCATGAACACGCACCGATCACAGCTCATTAAGCCATGTTTACCTAGGCAGAAATAAAGCAGCAGCAGGATTTGCAGCACAGGTGCTGTAACCTGGGGAGACACTCCCCAAGTGGAGCATACCATGGGAAATCAGTCCTACAGCCTTTTAAAACATGCCTAGGGAGAAACTGTGGGCAGAATAGGGAAGATAAGATAATATTAAAACATACACTGAACTATAGAAACTGTGTATGTCCAGAACATTAATTCTACTGTTGCAGTTGTTGGGAGTTTTTCTTCATGTGCAGACTACAAGTATACTTAGCCGTTACAAAGATTTTAAAAGAATAATAATAAGAGTTCAAGATCCTTTGCTTACCGTAAAGCATTACTGCTGCAAAAGATAATTAAATTTAAGAACACATCTTTTAATAGGTTAAACCACAACATCTGAGCCAATGGCTTTTTACTCCTGAATATATATTTATTTTTAAAGAATTCTTTGAATTAACGAATGCCTCAACTGTAAAACCTAATTGGAGACTCTGAACAAACAGCACCTTCCTGGTTAACCCAATAGGTATTCAGCTGCTGCCATTTAAGAAATTAAGAACAGTTCTCAGTTTAAACTAGCAAAATGACACCCATAAGACATTTTTCCAATATCCCAGACTAGTATTTCTAGTTAAACCCCTTTGCTAAACGGAACAGAGAGCCACAGTAAATTAACAACACTAGACTAGTATTATTTGAGTAGGAGGGCTACACAATCTAACGGAGATAACTCATAAAACTTGGTATTATCAAGGTGTCTTCTTCTGTAGTCTTAATTCAAGATCTTATGAAGAAATCTTATAGAAACTATTAAGGTATTTGTTTAGGAAATAGGCAATGGCTAGCAGATAGCCCACATGAATACTTATTAAAAGAGAGATTATCCAAACTCATGCACATTGTTAGAATAATTACTAGAGGTTGAGATATGTGTATATATACACACACAGATAAAACATTTGTATTAACTGCATTTCAGAGTTCTTTAACGACTGTTAAATTCCTGTAGTAATTTTATGTTCCATTTTTAAGTGGAGATGAGTCAAAACATTAATTCGTAGAGCTGGATTGTGAAATTAAAATCTTTAGCTATTTAACAAATTCAGCATTCTAATGGTTAGAAACTACTGGAAGAGCCAAAAAAAGCCTCTCACTATCTCCCTGCCTTCCCGTTCTCATATTCCCAAATGTAAAGGCTACAGCCCACCACATCAACCAATGGCTCAGACAGTCGTTTTAATTATTACAGATTTGAAGAATGCAGTACAGTGATTACAGTGGCAGCTTGGGATCCTGGGGTCCAATTACTTGCTGTGCTGCAGACAGGCTGTCTGACTTCTGGTTTTACTTTTCTGTACCCTGTTTTCCCAGATGGAGTAATAACAGATGCAAACTTCAGAAAGATAATTGACGATAAATATATTAAAGGCTGTGTCTTGCTCAACAGCTCCAGGAATAGCACTGAGTAAGTACCTAAACCATAGGATTTTAAATGATTTCCCATCCTTATAGCTGTCTGCAGTAAAATGCTGCAGAGCACAATGAAATTATGGTCTCCAGAAGAATTCCTAGATGCACTGGAAATTGCAGCAGAATCTTGCAGTGAACTAAAGATGAGCATTGAAAATGAGACTAGCTGTCCCAGAATTATTTTGTTACTAAGCTCAATTTGTACTACTTTGATTTTAGCAGTCAGGAAGGATGTATTCAGAATGGTGGCATAAGCACTGCAGTTGACTCTTTTTGCTAAGGTTATAAGCAGTGAAAACAGGCCTGATTCATCAACCCACCATACCAAATCCACAGAGCTGCACAAACGTGCAGGTACTTCAACGGCACTTAAGCATGTGCTTTAAGAGAATCAAGTATTTTAAGTGCTTTGCTAAATCCCCGCTTTATGTCAGAAATCTGTTGAGATGAATGGAGCAGCTGAGACCTCTTCACGGTTTTGATTCAGGCCGTCAAGACATTTTGAAGGTTCCCTTTGCAAATGCAATTTGGAAAAAGACAAAAAAAAAGCAGAAGCGATCAGATGGTGGAGCAAAATTCAGCAATAAACGGGTGAATTCGTCTATGGTTGCACTCAAAAGAACTTGGGAATCAACAAGCCTTTTTTACAGTAAATTCATTTGGGAAAAAAAAAAAATCAAGCTCTTCTCCTACAGTCGTAGGATATCACCTTGAGAAAGCAAAAATAGGCTTCTTCCCAGGAGCTTGGCATGGTATTCACTCCTTCATTAGGCCTACCGACTGACTCCAAAAGACATTTTAAACATGGAAAGTGTAGCCTATCACTTTTAAACAGCTGGGTCAGGAGAGGGCACGCAGGGAATCATGTTGCAGCAGCAGCCAGAGCCCCTGCTCCTGCCAGGATTTCTGGAGGGGCTCCCGAGGCCCTGACCCCGCCAGGGAGCTGGCGTCCCCCATCCCGGGCAAGGGTGTTCCCTCTGTGCTGGCGCGGTCCCGCTGCCCCTCCTGCAGCACACGGCAGCGTTGCTCACTCTATGGATAATGGCAGGGTGAGCAACAGTCACGGCTTCAGGGCTAAATCCTGCGCAAGTATACAAAATGGAAAAGCCTTTCCCCTATTGTTTTGTTAAGCTGTGTACTGCCAAACACAGTCCTGACTTGATTTTCTTTTCTTAACAGAAGTTTTAGGCAACAGAAAGGGGTGTTAGTTTTTTCAATATTAGGCGGGGGGGAAAGGGGATGAGCGGAAGGAACAAACCCAAACCAGCCCAATCAAAACCTTCTGATGATTTTAGCAGCTTAAATGGTAGGATTTTGAAAAATACTGCAGAAAACCCATTCCATAACAGTTGATGCAACAGCTCAGAGATGCAAAATCTAGCGTTTTATGAAAGCACGCAAACACTGAGTAACTGAGAAGTCCTAAGTCACATAAAATTGACAGGAACACAGAACCAACAGCACAGCAGACACAAGAAACAGTTCTTTCTGTGAGAATAAGATTTGACAGACCACTGGACTGAAACGTTAGCAAACCAACAACTGAGTGGGGAAGAAAAAACCTCAACTGTTCTGGCAGTAGAGACTATTTAGATTTACTTTGGCTTTTAAGAGACTGCTAAAATGTAAATGCAAATTACTGTCGTCGTTAATCGTGGCCCCAGAGGCACATAAGGAAGGGAGGCTGTTACTACGTATTCCCTCTGGGGTGTGGAAAGGGGGATTCAGACACCTCATCTCCCTGTCCCTCCGCTCCTCAGATTTCACATGGGATTCTCCACAGTCCGGGAATCTGTGACTCACCCAGACCATGCAATACCACCTCACGGCAACGAGGAGCTTTGGGACGATACGTAATATATGTCAAGGGGGAATATAATATTTCCACTGTCTGCTTAAATGAGGTGTGGAAATGTCAGAGAGATTTTCATATTTATGCAGAGAGCTTTTCAGAGAGGCGGCAAGGCAAGCTGCACGCGTTTGCGCCCATGCGAGGAGAGACGCAGAAGTCAGAACGCCTCCAACTCGGCGGCAAAGCATTTTCAGGTGAAAGATCAAAAGTCTGCGCAGCGCTGGCTACATCGCAGTTTTTACCCAAACCTGGGGAAGCACGTTGCAAAGAAATGCCCGTCTAGCTCTGACGCACGGCTCTCCCCTGAGAGGGGACGGTATAAGCATGAACGACAGCAACCCAAGAGTGGCGGTGCTTGGAGAAAGAGGTACGTCTGCACTGCAGGCTGACGCGTACAGGAGAGAGCCAAGACAGGTGCCAGAGTAAGCCTAGCCCGGCGGCAAGGGACCCCGTGGAGGTTAGCCTGCCCCGAGAAGCAGGATATTTCAACACAGCGCTGGTCTGCCGCGACTCGTCCAATGCTGGCACTCAACCCATCTCTGCTACCTTTTCCAGAGAGCAATGCACAGCTTACACAAGGCCACAGGCAGACATTTCTGCTTAAGTTACAGGCAACTCATGTTTTTGAAGCTTACTGCACAAACCTACCAGTAAGTAGGGGGAAAATAAAAAAATTAAAAAACCACAGAAAAAACCCACCCAAACAACAAAAAAATCCCTCACCCAACAACACCCCAAAACAAGCAAACCCCCAAAACAGCTGAAGCAAGTATATGGGGAGGGGGAAATGGGGGACAGACACAAGTGCCATAAAAGCTGAGTTTGTGAAAGCCTTAGTAGCAGCTCTCAAGGTTTATAAGTACACTCAAGCAGTGTACACAGCTTAATCCAAATCTGGCCCACATGCCAAAACCTCCTGCTAAGAAGTTCTGCTAAATTCAGAGATGAATCACACATGTGGCCATTTTTCATGCTTTTGACACTCTTCAAACAATAGCTAATATCAGCCTACCTTAAGTTAGTATTTCTTATTCTAAAAAATAAAAGAATTGAGGATCACAGAAATAATCACTCTTAGACATGGAAAACCCCACCCTGTTCATGTAACTTACAATCTACCGCTGTAACAGAGTGGTTCACAAGACATTTCAGTCAATTCCTTAGCACAGACCCACGCACATATATTTGTTCTTACGAATACTGCTGGAGGAACATTTCTATTTTGTTCTGTAATGGTACTGTAAAGGGCATCTTTGAGTTCATTTCTTGATCAGGGTCTGCTAACACTCAGGCATGAGCTTAGAAACACACTCTCTGCCAACTCTTTGCTAGTTGTCGTATGAAGAGGAATAGATGTTCAACCTACAAATACCACCTGTGAAGGGATCTAGTATTTGACATCTAGAACTGCCCCATGAGTCACTGTTCAATGTTCTTCTGCTACTGAGGACAAAAAGGACAGAAACTAAACAATAAGGCAGAAAAGTTACACCCCATCCCATCCCCCAATAAGGACAGGAATCCAGAAATAGCACATATCACTAAATCTCAACTAACTGGGGTAGTGTGTTGATGAAAGCTCAGACGTACAGTGAGCAAAAAGGTTTTTGGTTAATTGAGTCTTCTTATTCAAGAGACCAAGAGCAAACGGGCACAAAAATATATACCAAGACCTGTTTTCAGGATAAAGGGGTGGATAATATACTGGTAGGTACAACAAAACGGCCAGAGGATGCATCTTTCCAATCTTTGTAAACCACTTGCCTATAAATAAACAATTAAAAGCAAACTAACAACCAGATTCCCATTCCCTCCAACACCTACAAAAACAAATCACTGGTTATGCATTTTAACTCTATGTCAACTCCCCAAGAATGAAACTTGATTAATATACAGTGAAGAAATCGATGTCCTCTTCTGGACAATCATGCTTTTGTGTTACGATCAATGCATGCAGATAATCATTTCCACACAACTCTGACCTTCTGGTTGTTGGAGGGATCTAAAGATACAGCCATTTATCGACACCACTACAATAAAATTGTGTATTTCTTGGATTTGTTGGAATAACTGTACATGTTAGGTGATTTACCATATTACCATTACTTTATGTTATTTTAACCAAGAATTGGTTTCACAGAGGCCAAACTGCAACAAATCACTGAAAAGTAATGCACAGCTTTTATTGACAGTAGTAGTTGTGTTCCACTTGGGACCACGTGTCTCATGGTTAGTTATGAATGAGAGCCACTTTCTAGGCTTTTCAACAGAATACATTTCAGCTAACAGAACACAGACAGTAATTCCATAGCAAGGTGAAGTAGAGGATCACAGTCGCATAGTATTCAATTATATGTAAAACCCCATAAATCCATGTTAAAGACCCAGATGATTTGGGTTTAGTTTTTTTGGTGGTTTCTTTGGTTTTTTTAAGTGTGTGGAAGGACAATATAGTTTATATTGTAATGGGAGATTTTAGCTTACTGTAGATGATGTTTCTAAAGGCTATGGACACAGAAAAGGCTCATATAATTTCAGTTAAGTGAGAAAGGAAAAAACTGCATCAGCAAGAAGCTCTCTACTAGTTCAATTACAATAAAAAAATTGATTTTTCTTCTCTCCAAAGCAGCAATAAAACCAAGCAGAATTAAAGATACAGCATAAGAACCAACTTTAGCGACACCTGGGGAGAAGAGGCTAACAACATCCTGTAAAGAATGTCACAGAAAGTCCTCATCTTACCACTATGCCAGAGTTAATCTGAAAACATTCATAACATAAATCCCTAAGTAAAATACCAAAAGCCTTTTAAGTCATATAGATGTATGCAGAGATGATCAGTTAGTTAATAATACCCTCAAACATTAGGAATTGGGCTGCAGCTCAACCTTAGCCATGAGTCAAATCAGAACAATAGCTCAAAACCGATGAAAACTGTGTTCACTGCCACAAAGCCATGGCAGGAATGGATTGCTGGCAAGAGGAAGTGTTTAACTACCCCTCAATATAAGGGCATACGCTTTGAAGTAATTTCTCAAATTTTATGTTGACAAAAATGACAAGCATTTTAAGAAGAAATATAATCTGCCGTCACAAAGTTGTGGAAAAGAGCTCTCACTAATACGTTTTATATCTGTCTTTCATGAGTGCTGCATAAAGGAAATAATTGCAAAATAGCAAGAAAAGACTATTTGTTGTTACTGCTTGTTCCATTAATGTCAAGAAAGTTGAAACAGGTACTCATACCCATTTAAAAACTGTATAAAACAAAACAACACAGATGTGTGGTTGATTTCTGAAGAAAGTGTGTGATTTTCTACATATAACAACATTACCCCAAAAATAAAAGACCTATTAAAAAGAAATCTATTACTCCGTACTTGCACGTAAGTATTAGCTAATTTGGGACCATCTCTCATAGTGTTTGTCAAACCAACAACCTCACTAAGCCTTTATAAAGCCATATGCCCGAAGTGTCAGTTACACCAGCCAACTTCATTGCCATGTTAGCATATGTCTAAAATTAAGCCTGTGCTCAAGAGCCTGGCTGAACACAAGCAGCACCAGCGCATCAGAGCCTAACTGGCTGCTAGCAAGCTCCATCTCAATGTCTAGAAAAACAGGCCACCTCAGTCGCCATGAAGAACGACGCTACTAATAAATAAAATAAACTAGTTCAGAAGCTGCACATTTAAATGTATACAAAACCATGGTTTCACAAGTATTTTTGTCTGATCGAAGAGTGAAGCTGCTGCCAAAATGTGTAGCCCTGTCTTGGTCTAGGGATCTGCAGCCACTTGCCCCTGCCACCTTCCCGGCATTGACACAAGCATTCCTACAGAAAGCTCCTACAAAGCAAGTCAGACTAAGGACCTCATCGCCATCAAAAGAAACCCCAAAGATACTGCTGAGTGGTTATTTCACAGTTCTCCATGTGGAAACAAGTGACTACGAGAGTGGCATGAGGAAGGACAAAGAGCAGGGACTATTCCTTTCAGTGCCGAACTGCACTGACGCCAAATGAAAGCATTGTCACCGGTGAGATTCTCCAAGAGGAAACCCCACCTCCAGGCAGAATGTCTGTGCTGAATTTAGAAGAGTTCATCGGTGAGATAAAGAAGCCTTTTTAAAAAGCATCTCCTAAACAGAACTAAAAAAAAAAAATTGTCAATGTATTCAAGCCCTCTGAAATCTGAAAAGATGACTGGAAATAGAATAATTTATTCAAGTATTTTAATTTTTATATTTTACTGAGGCATCCTGTGAAGCTGGAGCATGAGTCCTGTTAAACTGAACTTAGTTTGTCCATCCCAAAATAGATTTGACATACAAACACAAACACAAGGTCAAGGTCACAGATCAGCAAGAAAGATTACAAAGAGGACTGATGTAAGAGCTGGCATTTGATCAAAGCTCCTGGATATATTTTTTTTTAGTACACTTACCAGAAATACCACTACATTTTCTTCACATTGGTACATTACATATTTTAAGTATTCCCTACCTTTAAGAGCAGCTGCCCTGTGCTTATTTGTTTTGACAAGAGATGTTAGGCAGCATATCAAGTAAACTAAGGAAGAACTCTTATGTTAAATGAAAAGGAAGTGGGAGACACTTTTTGCCATCCTTTTCACTCTATTCAGCTATGTGCTGATACATATTAAAATCACAAATCCAAAAGGAGAACCCACTCAAAAATATACGACGTGACAGTAAGACCACTGCTAGAGACTCAGGACCTCAGTTTGTAGCTTCATGCAGTCCAAGTTACTTATCTTAATATAGCAATTGTATATTTGGATGTGCACTTCCAAATACAACACTTGCTTATCTATCCTAATTATCTGTGTGCACAGCATATATTTCTCAATTAAAAAAAAAAAGAACTCTAAACACAAGGTCTGTGCAGAACATAATCAAACTAACCTCTTCTGTAATCAGGACAACATTTACCTCCTAGAAAGCTTATTTAATGCTGAACACTGAGTAAGTGAGCAGATTAAACACAGTAGCAACAGTTGAAAGACTCATTAAAACTCAGCTGCTGAAAATAGTTAGCGATGAAAGCCATTTACTGATCTATCCATCCACCCACCAATACATTCTCAAAGCTTTAAACACATGCTGAAGAATATTTAGCTTACAGGTCACGTCCACCAGACGTACCTTCTAACGCTTAAACAAGAGGAAGAAGAGGTGTCTTGGGTGACACAATGTCATATGATATTCAAAGCTGTACCATTGCCACAAAGTTTAGATGCTCATTGTAATAAGCAGTAATTTAAAGAATAGCGTGGCTTGTACTCTTACTTCGGAACCCCCACCTTCAACACCAGCACAGCTCTGATGTTAGTCTAGACATGACTGGGAGCAGTTTATATTTAGACAGAGAGCTGTGTCTATAAATAGGACCATTCGTGTTGGTATAAAGCTTTTACTGGAACTCACTTGGGGTGACCTGTGTAACTCACTTGTATGTGGGCATCTCAGACATTGCCAGTAAAATCTCCGTGCCATCACACACCCTCCTGCATCTTGTTTCAGCTGTGCTTCAACATTTGTTTACTGGGTTTTCTCTATTTAATTTTTGTATAGGTAATTACATTTGCAGCACTCTACCTGTGTGATTGGGTTGGCTCAACTACTAACAAAGAGGCCTTAAATGAAAAAGACAAAAAAAAATATAAGGCAAGTTTTAAGAAGTTGTCTCCTTTTTGAAAACATCTGTGATAAGAATTAGATTGTCACCCTTTTAAGCTATAGTATCACCTGAGCCACTACAGCCAAGTACAAATCACTCCTGAAGCCTGGGATGCGAGCTTCTCAGCGCAACAGTAAAGGTGTTTTTAGCCCTGATAGTGATTCATCAGATCTTAAAACAGTCACTGGTTTAAGATCAAATTGAGTTAAGTTGTAGACCTCGGGACAATACAATTCTGCTCTTCCTTAGTCCCTCCTTTTCTAAACCCTTTCAGCAAAATGGGAGAAAAGAGGAGGTTTAGTTTTGGTTTGGGTTTTTTTTTTTCCCTCCCCCTAAGTGGAATTTCTATCCTTCCTACTTTGTGAAAGGCTGATAAAGCTTCTCACTGCATTGAAGTGTGAGGAAGGAAAAAAAAAAATATCAGGCAATGATTATGATTCAAGATTAAAAAAAACAACAGAGGTTCACTGAACATCCGCAAACAAATCAGCAACTTACTCTGGGAACCAAACAACATGAAAACGTGTATATAAGACTTTTCACAGCCAAAAACATACTAGGAAACACATTAGTTTATTAGCAGTACAGTTACCCAACACTTCAAACTCTAAAGCAAGTATATTTGGAGTCCTATAGCTTATTTAAGTTAACTAACTCATGAAAATTCGAATGCGTTAAGAAGGTTTTACTTTAATTGAGCTATATTACAGTTAATAACTGTTCATTCAGTATCACGTTAGGTCTTCTCATGCTTACACTATAAAAAACTTTCTTTAACCACACCTTTAATAAAACAAGTCAGCAGCAGTTGGGGTTTTTTTTCTGTTAAATACAAGTTCACACTCTTTATATACATAATTTGCAGGAGCAGGGGGTTTCTGCTAGTTCTGAATTTTGGATCAAATCCCCCGTTTTTCAAGTGGCAGCGATGTGCCAGGCTGCTACCAATGGGCAGTGGCGGTTTTGGTCTCTTTCTTACTGCGAACAGCATGAAGAAAACGTCTGAAACCTCATTCTATTCAATTTCTCTTTGGAGAGCTTGAATAGGCAGAGCCAAAGCTTTCTGCACAGAGAGCCTAACATAAACCATTTTGAGTGTGCTGTCTTTTAAAAGGGGGTACTGACAAACTGCAATAAATGACTAGCCAGTATAGCAACAAAAATGAATATGACAGCTAACACAGAGAAGAGAGTACTTCTGGTCAATTTAGTAGTCAAGTAGTCCACAAAAATCATAGAATCATAGAACCATTAAGGTTG
>WAAD01002414.1:24762-49154 GCA_013389945.1 Fregata magnificens
AGAAGGACTGTGTTTATGATGTAGACCTAGTCAAGTATCTTCTGGGGATGGGTTGCTTGCTGCTTTTTCCCCAAAATACAGATGGCTGTCAATGGGTTGTTAGATGCAATAAATCAAGTTTATGGGAGGACACAGTAATGTCTTCCTTGGTTATCTAGTGGTACATCTTGATAAATTGTGCAGAGACAAACTGATCTCCAGATCTGAGATAAGGAAGGCATTTCCAATTAAAAAAATGTCAGTGCATCTGCCCTGTGTATTTCTGCATAGAAGTGCTTTACCTACTAGGATTTTCTGTGTGTATCTCATCTAACCCATTCATAGGCATTATTAACTGTCATAATCTTCTCCACTGTCTGCCTGAAGCAATAGTTATTCAACAGCTCATTTTCTTTTTGCTTAAAACTTAGTTAACTCTAACAGGAAGTAAAAGATGAAATTGTATCCTCTGCAAATAATAACTGAGTCAGTTTATTCTTGTCTTAAACTCTATGAAATCTATAAATTCAGCAAAATTTTTCACCAGCTTCTTATTTGTCCTTCTTATATTAACGAAGTCAATTACTGGAACATGCTACACTTGATTCCTCATGCCAACTTGATATTAGACAGTAATGATTAGTGTTTTCAAACCAACCTTTCATGTGCATGAATTTAAGAAACAAAATGCTTTTGTCGAAGAGAACACCTTTCATGTAAGTTTCAAGTGTGCTGTACATGTCCCTAACATCCACAGTAAAGACACTATCTGGGTAATTTGTCACACCTCTTAGCTGTTGGGGTTGACTTATAATAACTATTTTTTTATTTCCATATTGCAAATTACAGGATTTGCAATACAGTAATCATGTTGTAAAGCCTGAGAATGTAAACAGATATCAAAACCGGATGGGAAAGGGGGGAAAGTTGTGAGCCAGAAGCCTCTGCTCTATTTCTTCCTCCTGAAATTCCCTTACTGGCAGTTAAGAGCATCAGATGTTGTGAAATCTCCTGTTTGGTGCCAGCTGATTGTTTTGCCCTGCACACTGGGTGAAATTCAGGTCAGCCTGTTTACTCCACCTGACTGCTCAGCTGGAAAAATAGCTGAATAGTGCTTAAGATTTCCAAAAAATCTAAGACTGAGTCCCAAGTGACACTTGTCGCTTAAAAAGAACAAATCTTTATTTTGTTAGTTTAGGAGGGGTTGGTTGTGGAATGCAACTACATCAGGGAATAAATGATACAGTTCAGAAACTTTCAGTTAAATGTCAACCAGGCTTTTCACTTAGTACAATAAAGTGGCTAGACTTATTTCAATTCTGTAATAAATGTATAGTAAATACATTGCAAAATTATTTTGTACTAAAATAAAACCTCACATCACCTAGCCCCCCCTTGCAGCATTTCTAGAAATGAGGCAGAGCTATAGAATGAAGTCTATCTAAAAACCTTACAAGTCTACACAGTTGACATGTCATAATTACTGTACATGTGTGCATAAGCACACCTATCAAAGGCAAAGCAATGCTGATTGCCCTACAATCTAATAATGAAGACAGACCACAAGTAAAAAAAAAAAGTAAGAAACAACTCTAACTTTTCAATTTCTGAAGATGCTGCTGAGAAGATCCACTTCTCAAGGGACATGCTGCATATCTTCAGGTTATCTCTAGGGCAGAAACCTGAGCTTCCTATCAACAAAGAGAAACAAAAGAGTTGGTGTAAATATAGATACAGTATATGCCCTAATAATGAAAAACATAGGATGCTGTAGCTGAGTTTCTCAGATTCTGTCACAGTTCTTCAGTCTGGGCACTGTCTGGTCTCTTAAGACAAGCTGCTGCCTTTTTATTCAGTTTTTAATCACCTAAGCACCTTTGATTAGAAACTCTTCTTCAGCACTGCCCAGGAAAATCATATGGGTTTTGGTGTTGCTAAGGGCAGTGAAGGCTATTTATCCCTGAGCAAAACATGATAGAGAGGCAGCAGGTCTTGTTTACCATTAATAGACTCCCATGAATTCCCCTAGAGAGGACAGAAATATAAAGTGTTTGTGTGTAGTTGTTATACCTACTACATACATAAGTTATACATATATGTATACATATGCATATGACATAAACATATATGTATAATTTTTCATAACAAATATAATTGAAGTAATGTAAACCCTAAGGACTGTGGTGAACTTATGGCAAAATTATAAGTCTACATATACACTAGTAAATTAGAGATCTAGGAGGTGTCATGGTATAGAAATGATCTGGCACGAAATGGACCTGCACCTGTGCTGGTAAATGCAGTAGCTTCCAGAACAAAGCAATTGTGTCCCAAGTGTGAACTAGCTGGAATTATGCCTGGCAAGGAACATATCCATAGGCTTTTTTTGTGCTCAAACACCATACCAGCACCACGTGCTCCTTTTTCTGCCCCGTAAAATATGTCGGCACTTTTGTAGTCATTATGAGGGACCCCAATACATGCTCCCGCTAGAGTGGCAGTGTCTGAGTGCTCAGTGCTGATAGCTGTTGTTTAATCTCAAGATCTCAAATATCTGAAAGTCCTGCTATTAACACTTTTGTTGCTAGGTTTCATGAAAAAACACCTTCATTGCCTTTTCCAGCTAGCGTTGTTATCTTGCAAAAGGGTGAGCTGCTCCTGTGTAGGGCATGTATGGTGCAGTGCTATCAATACCCATCCTCTACAAACCGCTGCATCACCAACTGAAATCTGCAACAATACTAGTAGGAAACATTACATTCTTCTGCAGATGACTGCTTGGAAGAAATCAGGACAGAATGGGCTTCCAGAGTTTATTCTGAGAGTATGGCATGACTTTCAGTGTTGTGTCTAGTGGAAAGGCCTTCTCTGCAGTGCCAGGGTTGGACTGGGGAGCTAGAGAAGGAGCTGCACTGACCATGCTACATACCTGTGGTTTGATGGTCCCTTGATGTGCCTTTCAGACTCCTCTGGAGGGGCACCTAGCCTAGTGCCTTTGTATGCTCTCCTTGAGAGTTTGTTACTTCGCAGCACAGCCACGCACTCTGAAACAGCATGTTGCTAAATGTGCTGCCATCACTATGGGCTACCCTCTTTCCTTGCTTTTCCCTCTGCTATTGCTTTTCCTTGTAGAACTGAACATAAATGATAGAGGTTTATGGTAAAGGGTGAGGATGAGGTGGTGGTTCTAAAATCAATAGTGAAGATGGAGTGAAGATACTGAAAACACTTTGAACCACATTATTAACCTTTGGTACACAGCTGTCTCTTTGTTCTTATAGATAGCTTGAAGGGATTATCCTTTACTTTTCTGTCAGTAGGTCTTTGCTTTATAATTTGTTCTTCAGTCTCCTCTGCCAATGTAAAACTGTTTCATATTATCCTTGAAACCATTCTGTCCCCAAAGGGTGCTTTACTTCAGTTTAAATTCACCCACAAGTAGATGGCATAGGTTATTTCATGTAGTTTTGACTCTTTCAAGGGCTGCCTTTGAAGAAGTCCCTGAGCCTAGGGACGAAGGCCCTTGACTTCTAATGGATGCTTTGACTTTGCCAGAATGATTACATGTATACATTGGTGGGAAAGTTAGTGAAATTGGATTTTAATGCATGTGTTGGGACAAGGCAGTAGAATACATCCACTATAGCAACTTAATATCTTGTGAGTTTCAGAGAAACAGAATTTTCTTTTCTACCTGATGCAGCAATGCACTATTTGCAGGAGGGCAGTACCTCCTTCAGGAAAGATGCCTTGGTAAATTGAGACAAATACCAGGATGCAGCACTTTGAATGGCACCTCTGCCTTCTAATTTAAAAACCTTTGTTTGAAGCATATTACCGTATCTTACTGAGTCACTTCCTAGGAAATATCTGTCTCTTTCACTGTTTTTTCAAGTTCGAAGACTGCCTTTCTTAGATTATGTGGGGCAGCAGAATTACAGAATGGTTGGGGTTGGAAGGGACCTCTGAAGATCATCTTGTCCAACCCCCCTGCTTGAGCAGGTACACCTAGAGCAGGGTGCACAGGACTGCGTCCGGGCGGGTTTTTAATATTTCCAGGCAAGGAGATTCCACAACCTCTCTGGGCAGCCTGTTCCAGTGTTCTGTCACCATCAAAGCAAACAAGTTTTTTCTCATGTTCAGCTGGAACTTCCTGTGTTCCAATTTGTGCCCATTGCCCCTTCTCCTGTCATTGGGCACCACTGAAAACAGCCTGGCCCTATCCTCTTGACATCCACCCTTCAGACATTTAGGACCATTGACAAGATCCACCCTCAGTCTTCTCTTCTCTAGGCTGAACAGACCCACGTCTCTCAGCCTTTCCTCATGAGAGGTGCTCCAGTCCCCTGATCATCTTTGTAGCTCTCTGCTGGACTTGCCCCAGCAATTCCCTGTCCTTCTTGAACTGGGGAGCCCAGAACTGGACACAGTACTCCCGATGGGGCCTCACTAGGGTGGAGTAGAGGGGGAGGATAACCTCCCTTGACCTGCTGGCCACACTCCTTTTGATGCACACCAGGATACCGTTGGCCTTCTTGGCCACAAGGGTGCAGTGCTGGCTCATGATCAGCTTGCTGTCCACCAGCACTCCCAGGTCCTTCTCAGCAGAGCTACTTTCCAGCAGGCCAGCCCCCTGCCTATACTGGTGTGTGGGGTTGTTCCTCCCCAGGTGCAGGACCTTACACTTGCTCTTGTTGAAATTCATTTGGTTCCCCTCAGCCCAGCTCTCCAGTGTGTCCAGGTCTCACTGGATGGCAGCACAGCCTTTGGGCATGTCAGCCACTCCTCCCAGTTTGGTATTGTAGCCAAACTTGCTGAGGGTACACTCTATCCCTTCATCCAAGTCGTTGATGAACATATTGAACAGGACTGGACCCGGCACAGACCCCTAGGGAACACTGCTGGTTACGGGCCTCCAACCAGACTCTGCGCTGTTGATCACAACCCTCTGAGCTCTGCCATTCAGTCAGTTATCAATCCACCTCTCTGTCCCTTCCTCTAACCCACACATCCTAAGCTTGTTTGTGAGGATGTTATGGGAGACAGTGTCAAAGGCCTTGCTGAAGTCAAGGTAAACAACATCCACTGCTCTCCCTTCATCTGCCCATCCAGTCATGCCATCATAGAAGGCTATCAGGTTGGTCAAGCATGATCTCCCCTTGGTGAATCCATGTTGACTACTTCTGATAACCTTCTTTTCCTCTGCATGCCTGGAGATGACCTCCACGATGAACTGTTCCATCCCTTTTCTGGGGATGGAGGTNCTGATGTATTTGAAGAACCCCTTCTTGTTATCCTGGGCATCCCTTGCCAGACTGAGTTCCAAGTGGGCCTTGGTCTTCCTCGTTGCATCTCTGCATAGCCTGACAATGTTCTTATATTCCTCCCGAGTGGCAAGTCCCTTTTTCCACATACTGTAAACCTCCCTCTTCCATTTGAGTTTCTCCAGGAGCTTTTTGCTCATCCACATGGGTCTCCTGGCTCCTTTGCTTGACTTCTTCCTCCTAGGGATGCACCAATCTTGAGCTTGGAGGAAGTGCTCCTTGAATACTGACCAGCTCTCTTGGACCCCCCTGCCTTCCAGAGCCCTAACCCATGGGATTCTTCCAGGCAGGTCTTTGAAGAGGCCAAAATTGGCTGTCCTGAAGTCCAGGGTTGTAATCCTGCTTGTTGCCCTGCTTTTACCACGCCGGATTCTGAACTCCACCATCTCATGGTTACTGCAGCCATGGCTACCCCTAACCCTCACATCCTCTTAAAATGGCTTCTGAAATACATATTATATGCGTAATAAGAAACCAGAAGCCTGTAGGAAAAAATTCAACAGAAACTCACATGAATAAAGTTTGTAGCCTAAGGAACTGAGCTTGTACTTCCATTTTGGAAATAAATTCTTTGACACTTTTCACTCTCAATATGCTGTTGAATATATTAATAAGGAGATTTTTTCCAACCTGCAGCTTTTGAGTCCTGAACAACATCATCTTATAATGCAAAATTATATCTACTATTTTTAGAAGCCCAACAGCAAGCAACCTAAAGGTTTGGTGTATATGTCCCATGTATTATAAATTTAATGTAAAGTAGACTTCCACAGTGCAAATGATACAAAAGTCTGTGCAGATTACCTTCAGGACCCGGCCACAATGTTATTCAGAATTAGAGATACACTATTCAAATGTTGATTAAAATATCTTCACTTCATGTCTGAGGAGCATATGTTTCATAATGAGTGACTGTGAAGATACTACTTCTGGCAAGCTCACTCTTTTGCAGCTCATTACCCTGAAAATCAAAACAAGGATGCAATTTGAGAAGAGTGAGGGAGAGAAGACATTGACTGTGTATTTTCATTTTCTCTTCATGTATGTTTGAAAAAAAAAAAAAAAAAAAAAAAATTAAATNATGTATGTTTGAAAAAAAAAAAAAAAAAAAAAATTGAAAAGAGGCACCCAAGTTGGATTTGGATGCCCAGGAGGTGATTTACTATAGTGCATTAATCTCTTCACTGTGACTGTAGGCTATGGGCCTGAGACAAATTGAGTCAGTCAGGGTTTATCTCTTCATTTCTGTACTCACTTGTCAAGAAAACCTTGAAATCATTGCAGAAAAAAGGTGGAATTGTTTGGAATGGTAGTGGAGGTGAAAGTCAAGATGCAGGGTCTTATTTTAAGGTCTCTTTCCCATATTCTGTTCAGCTAAAACACAAACACTGTTCAAATGAGGGGCAGCATACCTGCAAAGCTTAATTTATGAAAACATAAGAATTTATGTGCATAGATTTTTGCATTAAGATTCTGGTGTTGTACTAGAAAAGAATATAAGGGAACAAAGGTTAAAAACTCAGTCCAAAGATGCAGTAACATTTTTGTTGCTTCAGCAGCAAATTTGCATAATATGTAAGCCTCTGTCAGAGAGATTCCCAGGACAGGGAATCCAAAAGACTGATTTATAAAAGCTGGCTACAAAGAAAGCAGGAGTCTATTTCTGTGAAACAAATTGAATCTGACCCACGTAATCCAGAGGACTACTTACAATATTGCTGACATCCACATGCTGCATACTTGCAGCTAGTGAATATTTGAGAAGTAGGCAGGATTAAGTGCAATACATGAGCCCCAGAAGATGCAGAGCTTAATTTAAAGCTTCAGGAAGGGGACTTTGAAGTGTAATTGGTGAAATGTAGGTTATAACTCATATCTGAGGCAACCTTCCTTGTACTGGCCACTAACATCTTCCTTTGAGAACAAAGAAAAGAGAATGAAATACTGGCTTTCAAGAATAAAACAATTTAGTTAAGGCAAGGAATGATGTCAGGGGGAGAAATGTACATATGCCTTATTTCCAGAAATAGTTAAATCTCTCCAGCTGATAGAATCTGAGAAGTGCCTGACATCCCTCTTCTACAGAGTAAAACCCAGATATTTGCAAAGTCATTGATCCTCATTGTTAGCTCTGCGCAATGGGTCTGGATCTCCAGACTTATTTCATCTATGTCAAGCACTTTTTGTGCAGCCCTTAGCTCAGATGAGATTTCCTCTGAAATAAGTGTATCAGTAAAGCTTCTCTTCCTTCCACATATCACTCAAATTCTGAGTGCAGGAGCTGTGTTTCTTTCCACAAGCTAGCTGATAGGTTCAGTCACTCCCCTCATCCCCTGAACAGTTTTCAGTGCAATTTGACTTTCACCTCATACAGAAGAGCTCTAGGGAATGCTGTTGTAAACTACTACTTAATCACAGCTTTGACTATAGAGATGCACTGCTATATTGGTATATATGTGTAGTACAGAAAAAAATACAAGAAATTCTAGAAAATATCCTATGCGACTCTAAGCACTTTCTCCCAGATCATGAATGCTCTCAACCCCTATTCACTTCATCTGTAATAAATATTTTAGACTCAAATATCAAGAAAATTTCAGAGTTTTTCTGGATCTATTTTTACACTGTTTTGAGTAATATATGCATTATATGACAACGGTCTTATAATAATGTTATTGCTCATCAAAACACAACATAATCACAAGCATATTTAGCAAAAATAAGATGGTAAGCTTCACTTTGCAATGATCTGGAATGACTTAAGTTTTTTAAGCTAGAGTAATTCAAAAAAGAAATCAATTAAATTTCAAACCCCACAAAATGTCATTGAAATTTGGGACATGAAAGAGAATAAGATGAGATTCCAAAAGAAACTGCATGTTTTGCAGGATTTAGCTGATAAGTTGTTTTATGCTACATCTCATTCTGTCTCCATAGCTAGTAGTACACAATTTGTTCACTGTAGAAATGGAATAAGAATCAGACCTAGTTTTTGAGTGAGATGAGTTTTTGTTAAGAAACAGTAAATCTGCGAAGTTCTGGGAAAAATACAGTTTCCTCTGGTCAAAACCAGATGGAAAATTCTCCTTCCAAAAACTGAAAAGGAAACTTATTGAAATGGAAGAAAGCAAATACCCAGCAACTTGTTGTTATAACAAATGTTTCCAACAATGAATCATCTAAAGAATGCCTCCTTAATACTAAAAATATTTTTCATAGTAATGAATTCTGACCATATTACAAAGGCTACGATTTTTTGGTTTTTCTTGTCCCTTTAACACAACTAGCAATGAAGTCCTGCAATTTTATTGCTAGCTAGGCTTTCATGGCAACGTTTTACCCTCTGTCTTCTTCAAGGATGCATTATATGTGTTATGTGATCTCCAATTCCGAGGTAATTTGGGAATGAATAATCAAGCAAGCTGTAAGCCTCTGGAAGATAGCAAGGTCATGAGTAGTGAGGATATGCCATGAGCAAATCTTGCCAAGCAAGTTGTCTTTTCTTTTGTGTTGGTTGATACTTTGAATTTACTGAGGCTTTGAAAAGGTCTCAGAACAGTTTCAAAACTAAGCCAGAGAGGGGAAATATGTTCTTGATGAAATTAACACTGTTCAGATGCCAACCTGCTGAAGCGAAATGGTGTTTTATTGAAGGTATGAGGGTCTAAGGACAAAGTTTGAAAATAGAGTTGGTATCTCTTTTTAGACTGATTGATATACTTAGAGTAATTAAACAACCTTTTAGGTAAACATACATTCTTTAGGTCCAAAACAGAACAAATAGATTTCAAAACTCAACACAAACTGAGAAAAATTGCTCATTTTTTACTCAGATTTCAGAGTAAGTCTCTGGAATAAAGACGGTTGGTGCATAGGGAGCAGAACAAGAGTGGGGAGAGAATAAATTATTAATAAATTATGTAAGGGAAAGTAGACAACAGTTTATAGCATGGAAAGGGTAGGAGAGGATAGGAAGACTAGAACATATGAAACTCCTAAATTCTCATTTTTCTAGATATGAAAAAAACCCACATAAATGAATTACGAATTTGAATTTGCAGGATCTTCTTTTTCAGAAGTTTTGCAGGTTCCCCTTTGGGTTCAAGACTAAAGACATGATGGAATGTGAATTTTGTAGGACATGTTCCTCCATTAGAAGTGTGTAGTCCTATGCAGATTTTCTGTGTGAATTATTATTCTTGTAAGGAAAAGTTGTTGCTTTCACCTCCACAGTTACTATGAGATTATGGTGTACTGGATGAAGCGTGCAGCTGTAAGATTTGTTGGGTACTAATTGTTCTGCAGTTGAGAATATTTATTTTAATACATTAAAGATACGTTGGTACATTTTCTATTCTTTACTCAAGCAAAACCTATATTCATTTAGTGTGCTTGAGAGCACAAGGAGTCTCCTTTCAAAATTAATTTAGTGAGGCTGCAGGGCTGTTTGAAGAGCAAGATGTTTCTTGTATTAGAAGTTGTAATTACTTAATGATACTTTGTATAGGTTCTGGGATAGGATGGGATGTGACAATAGAAGGTTTATGTTCAGTGATGGGTGGAAGTCACATCTTGTACTTAAACATTTCTTTACATAGTGTTTCACATCTCTTCCAAAAAATTTTTCTACGTGAGTATTCCTGATGGATAAAAATCTTCTTTATTGATATGGTGAGCACCATGAGTACTTTTGTAGTATTTGAGGCACAGGCCTCAACTGTATATAAAGGCTTTTAGGGAGCTATTTTTGATGCCTGCAGATGTGCTGGCCATTAGTTTTCTATGTATCACAATTGCAAGTTGCCACTGCTGATGTTGCTGTAGGAAACTGGTGCTAGTGTACGACTGTTGCAGTGGCAGTTTGATGCAGAGTGGTGATTATTGAATTTGTGGTAAAAATCAATAAGGGAGTCCAAATTTCCAATCCAGATAATAAAGATGTCATCTATAAATCTTAGGTAGAGTGTTGGCTCAGTGACACAATTATTTAAGAACTGTTCTTCATTGTAGTTCTTGAAAAGGTTGTTATAATGCAGGACTGGAGAGAAGCTGTCAAAAGAGAAGGATGTTTCAGTTAAGTTTTGCAGATGGCTGTGGATTGAGTGCTATTCGGTAATTTCACTGATGGTCTGGGTGATGGAATAGATGATGTCCTCTATTTGGTACAGATGTGAATGGTATTAAACTATTAAGATCTGTAAGAGTCTTGTACAGGATTGGAATAAAAAATACACTAAGAAAATTGGAAAAATGACGGGAAAAAAGCAGAATGGAATTTAACAAGAACAAGTGCAAAGTTTTACACTGAGGAAGAAACAATGGTTTGCACAAATACAAGATGGAGGAAAAAGTTGGTTAGGGAATGGACAATGGCAGAAGCATAATGGCTCCCAGTATTGTGCTGTTGCAAAAAGGGGAAATGTTGTTCAAGATAAATGAATGAGTTCTTCCACTTAACAGCAGGTATTATAGACAGTTATACATACATTTTAAAATCTGATTGCACAATTTCAGTAGACAGTGAAATACTATTATATATGTTATGTTATATATTTCACACTTCATCCATCCTACTTGTAAATGTGGCATCAAGCTGTCACATTGCCTTATTGTGTAACTACATTCAAACAGTTGTCTATAAATGAAAGTTTATTGCTGGGTAGTACTTAACACAACATATCATTTAAAGATCTATCCTTCTAAACTTCCTGAATTCTTTGAATTATGATTTACATACTATAACTCTTGACCTTCTATCCTTGTGGAGTAAAACTATGAGTGCAATCTACAATAATTGTGTAAGGAAAACCTCTGGCCTTAATGTTACCCCCCATTTCTCACAGCAGAACTTAGATTACACCAACTGTTCATGTAGATTACTGATTCATCTTTAAATCTCATTCACGTGATGAATAATTGTGAGAAATAAGTAGAAGATGTATGAGCAATTTACTGCCGTAAATAGATTCTTGAAGTGAATTACTTAATTTTGACATATTCAATAACTTTAAAAAACATTCATAAACATGAAAAAATTGTTTATTGTATTTACATGTGTGCGCACTTTGTAGTTTATTACATCATAATTGCTCCATAATTGCTCAGGGACTGTAATATTTATGTTTTCTTCTAGATTAGATTTATCCTTGCAGATAAAAAGTTCTTGCATAAACTGCATTGTAACTCAATGCAGAGTACAGCAGATTTTCATGAAACAGCTATTTTTAATGGAATTTTGGATGTCACATATTGAAAACAGGGAAAAAATATGGAAATGGTTCTTTATATGTTTTTCTTTACATTTGTTTGTACAGCGGGTTTAGTGCTGCGTTATAAATTCTTATCACCTCGGCGTCCATAAGCTTTTTTGATCAACATTGACCTGTGGCTGTCTGAAGCCCATTGCCACAAACAATATTAGCTGAATAGCTAAATTTGTAGAAAGGGATTTCCTGCTGGTAGAGAGTAAGGGAATGGAAAGAGTATCTGGGGATAAAGCAAGGGTTTTCAAAAGTTCTTAATATTTTCCACTTATAGCCTACCTTCAAAATAGTTGATCTTCCTGTAATTTAGAATTTTGTATCCCTGTATTCACCATTGTACACTGGAAACCGACGAGTTCCTAGAAAAATGCGTCTGACATGATTGCTATCTAAGAGACCATCAAGTGATAGTATTTCATACATTTGTTTAAAAGACCTTGAGATAATTTTTCATGTTCTTTGGGTCCAAGTTTATTACTGATTTTCTTTCCCTCCTGTTTCTCAGCATTAACTTTATCATTCTGCAGAGCTGACTCCACTTGGAGAAGGAAGGGGGCTGTCAGGGGGCTGGGCAGAAGGGACTTTCCTTTCACCCCTTTTCCAGAAGATGGGGTAGGAATAGGTAGGGCAGTCAAGGTGAATGCTTCACTGCTAAATTCATCCCAGAAAAGAGGCCTGGACAGAAGGGTTTGGAAGCTGTGAACTGCTAGGGTTCTCCCAAGTGCTCCCAAGGTTAAGTGCAGCTTGACCTGGCAAAGACTGCTTGAACTGTACCAGGAAGTCTATTGCCATCAAAGACATGGTGATTTTTGAGCTAGTGCTGCTGCTGTTTTTTCACTTCTGTGTATGTAGCCAGGCTGACCAAGGTAGAGGTGAAGCTTCTTCACTCCCAGGTCATTTCATGCCTTTGTTCTTGATCTCTTTGGCCTGGACATTGTACTCCTCTATAGAAGGCACATGATGTATTAGAAAAATGAGATACTGCCTTAAAACTCCTGTCAATGGTAATTTTTAAGTGCAATGCTGGACCTGTATGTGGCATGCCCAGAAACATAATGTGGGGACACACAAGGAGTATAACGATGTAAACCCCACTGGTGTAGTTTTGGAGGACTGTGCCTGGTGCAGAACAAACCTGCATGTTGCTAGACCATACTGATTATAGGACGTGGACCGACTCTTAAGTGATCTTTCCCTAAAGCTACACAGTGTTTTGTCATAAAGGCAGCTGGTAGGATCTATCCAAAGTAAGGCTCAGGATGATCAGGGGATCTACTCCTATGTTTTCTTCTGAATGGTATTTTATTTAGCGAGATAGTTGCATCCCTATGCCACTTCCGTCCTTCTATTTGCATACAGCATGCAGGATTTAGGATGAATATAAGACCTCATCACCAAGTTGAATGTTATAAATGAAAGTACAAACAGATTAAAAAAATGTCAAAGAAAATCAAAGGCTTGAAATTAGAAGAAAATTTCCAGCCATCAATAATGAGGTAATGAAATAGATTTCCAACAGAAGTCAGGTTAATAAAAAAACCCTCTCGCATTAAGATAGAGCTTTTTCAGTTTATGAAAGGTGTTATCTCTAATGCAGTTACCTCTAGTGGTGGAGAGCTGATTCAGGAGCTTTGTTTTCTTTTTCCTTTTTCCCTAGGACTATGTATCTAATTGCATTTGGTTCTCCTATATTCAGAGAAAACAAGATAGGGTTTTTTTCATTTTGCCACTTTTTAATTTAGATTCTTCTCTAACAGCACCAAAAATGCAAATTCTCATGACTTCTAATTAAGAAGTCCTTGAATTAACAGTGATAGTATCATTTTAGTCTTCCAGGTAGGCAGCGTTTTTTGTTTTAGTCATTACAATGCAAAATACAAAACTAATGCATTATTCTTTCATTATACTGCCACAACTCAGCTGTGAGGGGTTTTTCTGTTTTGCTTTTCCTGATGATACCGTGTATTTATCTGCTGCTTCTTCACCAGATATTTTATGGCCAGATTGCTGCCTAAACTTCTTCCTAAGTAATTGCAGGATTGTCTTTTGATCATGCAACTCTGTGTATAACATCAAGTACTTACTCAAAGACCCACTAAAAGGCCCTCACATACAGTTAAAGGAAAAGAAAGGGGAGTAAGGGAGAAAAAGGAAAGGGAAGATATCAATGTTTGATAATTCATAGCAAGTGCTGTCTTTTTTAAGAAAGGCACTAATGAGGCTTCACATCAGATTAAATGAGTTCCTAGTAAGGAGGTATGTTTCTTTTACCAGCCCTGAAATATCTGAAAATGACCCAAACACATGGATAGCTCCTTGATTTATCAAAAAACAAACAAAAAAAACAACCCACAACCCAAAAAACCCCAAACACAACTATGTAATGATTCTACCAGTCCTGCAGGCTGTTACATGTTGTCATTTTCATGACAAACATAGTGCCAATGAATTTTCAGTGTAATTAAAATACCTTTGTTATATGCCATGGCAGCAATGTAATTGGTGTTCCCTGTAGTGAAAAATGTTATGAAATAAAGTGCTTACAAGCAAAATTCATTCTTATGAGCTGATGCACTCTCCTATGCTCTCACATCTTCTACCATTGAGACAGATGTGAGAAGACATGAAAATCAAATATAATAGTTATTTCTGTCGCTGCTAGGATCTAAATGTGTTAAAATATTTGTGGAAGCAAAGCATTTAGTGCTTTACATTCCTGTTGCCTTTTTTTGTGTTTTAGTTTGGTTTGGATTTTTTTTGCCAGATAGTGGTGGATTTGCATTGCTTTACAGCTCACCAAATAGCTACTGCAGGGAGAAGCCTATTCTGTTCTTGGAGAAACCTTGTTCTCTGAGGACAGGTAACAGAGGGGAGACTACATGAAGCTCCCCTGGTTATTCTAAGTCCTGATAAGTGGATCAGAAATTTATACATATATAGACACTGATTATAAATTTACTGTTTGAGTATATGATGAAAACAATCACTTCTCATATTTTGCAGTGGAAGCAGATAAAGGGAGAGATAAATCACTATGTTATCTAGCTGAGTACTCTTTGTATTAAAACATGCAATGCTTGAACAGTAGTTATTACTTGTGTTAAGATCCACTTTCAACTTTGCACTCTGCTGTTTCACTGTATTAACCTTTAAACTAAACATATCAGTTGAGAAACTGAGCAGGTGAGGATATTCTACCTCTTGAAATCAAGAGATTTTGCATGTGATCTTAGTATAGTAGGACCCAGCTGATGAAGATGCATGCTTTTCACCCAGAGAAGTTTACCACTTGTTCTGCTACTCACTTATCTTCTGCTCTAACCTTAATTTCAAGATTCTTATTTCAGTTATCATCCATCTTAATAGTACACAGCGTTACACATAATAATTTTGATGTTCTTGTACTTCTGAAATTTTGTACAATATCCTTGGCTACTTAAGTTATCAAAGGATAGTTTTATTCAACTCCAAATCTTGGTGATCCAGTGATTTTTCATTTTCACTTATTTAGACCTTACTTTCATTAATTTTGTATGTCATCTATTGTAGTTTGGATGCAAGAAAATTATATGCCTAACTCATTCTAAACTGGAAAAATGGACTTTCTTCCATTACTCAAGGAATAATTTATTTAAAATATGTCCGATTGGAAAGATTTTCTTCTCCTCTCACTACTGTTCTCTGTTCAGTTCAGTTGTTCTAGCTCAGATTGGTCTCTTACCATATTAACCTATGCCATCCATTATTATGTGGATTTTCATTGGCCTAAGACACCTGTGACACCCAGTCTCTTAAAGATAGCAGTTATTTCCATTCTCATGATGGATATATTTTATCCAGAAATATTTTATTCACTTTGGAATTTGTTACAGGTTTGAATAAAGACTAGTCTTAACCTTTTAGGTTATCTACTCACAATCTTTGTATCTCAAGTTATTGATACAAAGACTGTAGTTGGACACATTTCTAGAAAGTGCATTAGTGTATACAATATAGTTGTATAGAGGGTGAAAAAGATCACCTAAAAAAATCCAATTTGGTTTTATTTGAATAAAAATGGATGACTCCTTAGGAAGCTGGTAATGGTATAAATCTATCTCAGAAATGAGATCAACTTTCAAGCCACATATTAAAGCACTATCAACTCTAGAACTTCCTTCCATATTGATAATACATGCAGTGTCCTCTTTCTCTCAGCAAGGACATGCAACAATCTAAATGCAAAAAAGGGAAAATGTGCTTATTTAGTTTAAAACAAAGAACAAAGATACTTCAACTTGATTTTAAATTTAACTGAAAATATGCTTGTATTCAGAAGTTCCTACACTTGGAAACTAGATTAACTGGCTGATTAAATCATACTATATGTAATTAAAGCATAACTTAAGCATATGTGTTTCTCATTGTCTTGCAATACCTATTAAATAACAAATGGTGTATATGTCAGACAGCTCGATACATGTTATGATTTTAAACTACCATTTTTTAACAAGATAATGGATATTCAGTTCTGATTCCAGATCTTTAACATTCACTTTTTGATAGACAAGATCTTTCATCAAACAGTAAGTTTGCTTTTAAGATTATTGAACTCTTGCATTATTGCACATGCAATTATGTAATTCTTCCAAGTCCAAACTTCACACAATGTTGTAACTACTGAGGGATATAATAAGAGCAAGACAGCATGCCCTTTCATTAATGCTAACAGGTAACATGCCCTTTCATTAATGTGAGCTGTTTAAAAAAAAAAAAAAAAAAAAAGCAGTTATCCAAACCACTTTTAACAATATAGGACAACACAGCAAGTATGCAAAAGAAAACAAAGTTGGTGGAAAGTACCCTATTATCAAAATTACCACAACCCTTGCTCTCCTAGCTCAAGATATTTAAAATATCTTAGATGACTAAATAGTAATTTCTACATAGTTCTCTTGTCTGATTCATTTCTTGGTACTCCAGACCAAATCATACTTACAATATGATTTTCAAAAGACATTATATAGGTTCTTTTAGAAATTATTTCACTGTTAATTATTTTAAAATTATATCAATTTCTAAAAAAAATCTGAACTTACAGGATTCTTAAAAATGCATCAAAACTTATCCAATATAAAGTATTTAGCATGCTTAGACTTAATACTTGTAGCAGTGAAAAACCACTATAATCTTTTGTCTAAATATTTACATTTTTTAACTACACGCATTTCACAAATAATTAGATATCCTAAGTAGTACTTAAAGCTTACTTCAGATCACTGGTAGAATGGAATTTTTAAAAATCCTGCAAAATGCTGCAAGAAAGTTAATTTTTCCCCCTTTTTTTTTTTTATTATTTTAGGATGCTCATCTTTTTAATACCACTGTCTTAATATCCATGAGACACTACAGTTGCATATAAACATATATCTTTAATAATCTTTATTTGAAAATTAATCATTAATAATTATTTAAAGACACTAATAAAGATATTTAACCAATAACATATAATCTATTTTTCCCTAGATCAATAACCTGAATTTTATGTCAAACCATAAAAGCTAGAAACATAGACACATGAAGATTGACTGTTAATGATGAATTAGCTAAATAAGTATTTCCTGTTTCAAAAGGTAGGCCATCAGCTGCAAGACAGGGATTTCATGCTTGGTACGTTTGCTAATACTTCATTACATGGCAGTCCTTTCTCTACAACCTCTCTCTATCTATCTGTTTAACTTAATTTAACTAACTTAACAAGGTCACCCATCTAGTTGACCAAGGGAAGCCAGTTGATGTGGGGTGGTTTTGTGGCTTTGGTGGGTTTTTTTTAAATTGTTTTAGCAAAGCTTTTGATATTGTCTCTCACAATATTCTTCTGGACAAAATGTTCATCACACAGCTAGACAAGTCCATAATACCCTGGGTGAACAATTGGCTGATGTGTCAGGCTCAAAGAGTTATAGTAATAATAGTAAATCAGGCTGGTGGTCAGTCACCAGTGGGGTTCTCCAGGGCTCAGTTTTAAGGTCATTGCTCTTTAATGTTTTTTATAAATGATCTGGATGCAGGAATTGAATGTACATTAAGTAAGTTTACTGATGTTACTCAACTAGGAGGAGCTGTGGACTCCCTCAAGGGTAGAGAGGCCAGTGAGATCTGGATAGACTAGAGAGCTGGGAAATCACCAACGGTATGAAATTTAACAAGAGCAAGTGCCAGGTTCTCCACCTGGGATGGGGTAATCCTGGTTATATATACAAACTGGGGGATGAGAGGCTGGAGAGCAGCCCCGCAGAAAGAGATCTGGGGGTCTGGGTTGATGGCAAGTTGAATATGAGTCAACAGTGTGCCCTAGCAGCCAAAAGGGCCAACCATGTCCTGGGGTGCATCAAGCATAGCATAGCTAGCTGGTCAAGGGAAGTGATTGTCCCACTCTACGCTGCACTGGTGTGACCCCACCTCAAGTGCTGAATGCAGTATATATAGAAGGACATTAAGCTGTTAGAGTGTGTCTGGAGGAGGGCAATCAAGATGCTGAAAGGTCTCAAGGCCACAAGGAAATGGAATGAGTCTGCATCAGGGGAAGTTCAGACTGGACATTAGGAAAAGGCTCTTCAGTGAGAGGGTGGTCAGTCACTGGAACAGGCTCACCAGGGAAGCGGTCGTGACACGAAGCCTGTCAGAGTTGAGGAGTGTCTGGATGACTCTTAGCCATGTGATTTAGTTTTAGGTAGTCCTGGGAGGAGCAGGGGGTTGGACTTGATCCTTATGGGTCCCTTCCAACTTGAGATATTCTACTGTGATTTTGCAAAGAAGGAATTTTAAAAATGCCTGTCTCGGAAGCAAGCTGCCTGGTTTTTTCCCTTTAGTTCTATCTGTTGCTCTAAATCCTTCAAGTTTATGCATACCTGTGAAAGAAGACAGTTTAAGATGATGGTAGTGTAGCAGGACAAAAACTAGTGATGCAAATAGGAAAACCATGGGGTTTTCTTTGTTCATAATACTGATTAGTAAGTAATTTTTCAGAGCCTATTCACTCATCAGTTGTAACTTTTCCCCAAGGTAAGTTTTATGTGTATGACTGAAGTATAGCATATGGCCAACATTTTAAAGGTTCAAAATGCAACATCAGATGGGAAATTAATTGATTTCAAATTAATGTTAAATTCCATTTCAGATTCCATATCTGTCTCTCGGTATCCCTCATGTGCGTATATGGCTTTTTGTCCCCATTTTCAAAAACACTCTTCTCCTGCTTTTATGTGAAACTCCAACACAAGCAGAAGAAATAACAAGGGAAATTGCTGAAAAAAAACATGAAAGGAAACAAAATGCCTTTTACTCTAATCTTTTGGTTACCATCATGTCAGTAACATTTGATTGTTGCAAATAGTAGAAAATAAAAGCAAGCTTCAGTAATTTTCATGTATAAATTGACAGCATTCTTTTAAATAAGAACTCATATTAATTAGTTTCTGCTGTCATATAGCTGAAGATGGTTATTTTTCATTCCCTTGGCACATGAAGGTTTAATGAGAGACTGTCTGCTTGAATAAGCATTGCCAAAAGTCATTAAATGTTCCCTAAGTGTCTTTTTTTCCTCAAATAAACACTTCAAGATGCATTCAATCTATATAATGTCTTGGTCGTGGATCATCCCATATATTACAGAACACTGGTTTGTCTTAGGTGTCCTGTTGTCCTTTCAGTGCGAGTAAAAGCAAGTCCTACCAGCCAGTTAACATAACTATGCTGGAACATAGCGTAAATTTGTCTCAGTCTTTTCCTTCTCTGTTTTCCAGCTGCCCTCTCCCTTGCTTTTTTTGAGGATTGATTCACATATCAGCATAAGGCTATGCCAAGCTCATTTTAAGTTATCTTCTAAGTTTGGAAGCAGCAGATATTTGTCCAGTATTCTTTCACATTTTATCACTACTTCTGTGATAATGTCAGTAATTCCGAGAATGGTTTGCAGATGCTTCATTAGGCTTCTTGTTATCATTGACTTTCAGTTGTCAAGTTTGTCACAGTACAATAATGCTGAAATTATAATTGCATCAGATAGTTTTATCTCATGCTGAAGGATATATGCTTCATTCTCCAGATGTCCAAAGCATGTAGGCGCTTTTCATATTCATGTATTTTGTTCCTCAACTTCTAGTCCATTGCAGTTTATAGTGGTATTCGAATATATAAGGGGCAAATGGGTTTCACTGCTGCTCACTGAACAGAGTTATCTTGGCCTTTTCAGGTTGGAAATAGATGCTTCTTATGCAAGTATCTGTTTCATGCCTTGTCCTGGGCTGTCAGCAGCAAAGACCTACCCTCCAAACTCCAGCATAAAAGAAATTTTACTTTCTTTGAGTATATCTGAGGACAGCAAACTTGGAAGTAGTTTTTTCTATGTTGCTATGAGAGGATGCTCACCACAGTTTTGCTACCCTGAAATTCTCCTACCCTTGTCCATGTTTTATAAACTGTTATGGATTTCACTGTGCATAGGGCCAGGAGAGATCATGCCAACATCCCATCTCATCCGTGCATAATATTGGCTGTTGCAGTTCATTCAACTACCCTTGTGTATAAAAAAAGATAACTTACATAAGTCCAGACACTTAATTCAAAGATATCAAATATGAATATAGTTGCAGTTTGCTACATCCATTTTCTTTGTTTTCTCTAGTAACATTTAGTATCTGAAGTCTAATTTCAAATACAGTGGATGAAACATGGATTTTGCTTCCAAATATCTATCTTGAAAGTACTATGAATATGGAAGGAATAAAATGCTCCTATATTAAGGAAGTAAGACTCTTGAAGTCAGTTTCCAGCTATGACACTGGTTTTGGCTGAATACCTTATGGGTTTTCTGTTGCCTCTGCTCGTCCATCTGTAATACCTGAATGAATAGACAATACTACTTCAATATAAAAAGAAAGTGCTAGTAAAGTACGTTTCAATCACCATGGTGTACAGAGCCTTTTGGAATGATCTAAACATCCAACAGATACCCTTCAGATCCAGAGATGCTGTTTACATAATTCCTACCTGAAATAGCAGGAACATATTTGAATCATTCTAATATTCTTAAAGTCAGAATGAAGAATTGCAAATATATGCACTATAAAGGCCTTGCCATATTTTTGAGTTTCAACAAAATATATGCCAGATGTGAGCTCCTTGTTGCACTCGATAATCAAAACAATAGGTCACAGACACAATATTGAACAGGAATAATTTACCTAAACCATGCTAGGGAGGCTTCAGAATCAGAACTAGTCCATCTCTTCAATGGTTAATGGGCTGGTCTGTAATGTAGTAGTTAGTGTTAGCTAAGGTTCTCCAGAAAGATCTATTGATTTTAGAGATTTCCAAACCAGTTCCCATCTAAATTAATTAGAAGAACCTGATTTTTATAAACTGGTGAATATTCACCATCTGATATCAAGAGTGCCATTATTATATTTACAGGGAACACATCTCAGTTAAGTCCGGATTTATCTACCACCCACTTGGTGAAACTGCAAGCATGTTCTTAAGCTAGAAGGCAGATAGGCTGGCAGATGCTTCAGAGGCAGAATGAAGATAGCCCAGCACCTTTGCATAGGTCCAGGCTCTTCTGCTTCTGGGCTGAAACCAAGAAGGTGGTAAGGTTAAACTTGTAATTATTCCAAGCTCATCTCACCTCTGAAAACTGTAAGTTGTGCTAGAAGTCAGAGATACAGATGAAAAAATGCATGGTTAAGGCAGCTTTCTTCAAAGGGTGCACTTTACATAATGTAATAAAAAGGAGAACCTTATCTCAAACTGAGGTTTCTTCAGAAACAGCTGCTTTGAGTTGCTTTAGAAATCAGCTAATATCTCCTAAGATCTTCATAAGTGTAGCTTCATTTCAGACAGACTGTTTCAGACACTTTCATAGTGTAGGAAACTGGGTTTGCTCATTTAAATTTTCTTGTGTGATATAATAGCATTAAACTGTATTACTCAAAGAGAAAAAGACCTCCAAGTTCAGCAAATGCGTTAGCCTTGCCTTGAGAGTTTGTTATTGCATTAGCAACTTCAACATTTACGAACAAGTGGGAGACTACTTAGCCCAACACAAGTAAAAGCAGAAAACATACCTGCTGTGTTTTCTTTTGCCATGGTCTTCTCTTTGTCATTAGAATACACAGACATTGATGGTATTTGGGGATTGCACTAGAATTGTGCTTTTTAAGGCTATGATTAACTAGTTGACAGCATTGTAGATTTAACTTCTTGCCTGATTATGAACACAATTCACAACTGAAACTTTGTCATTTAGCCAACAACACAGTAATAATTTACCCTACAATAATATGTGTGGAACAGATCTTTTTTCTCTAGTGCAGATTCATGATTCTCAATTACTTTTTTAGGAAGATGTTAACACACTTTCCTCACAGGACATCACAGAGAAGATATGTGGGGAAGAAAGTATTTTTAAATATAGACACAAAATGGCAAACATAAATAGCAAAATTGCAGTACTGACAATTACCTATCTTCACATTCCCTTGGCATTTATATTTGAAAAGTGCATTGCTGCTCAGTGTTCTAATTTCAGTTGGGAAATTGTTTTCCTTCCCCATTGCACTTTTAAATTCTTCGGTATACTCTGTTCTGTTCCTAAGTTGGCTGTGTTTTAATAGGAAATTAAGAGACTCCCTTAAGTACATAGATTATTTTTTTTTTAATAAAATTATTTGGAATACTCTGCATGGAAAAAAATTCTATGGGAGAGTAAAACTGATCTCTTGAGTTTTTCCTACTTTTCCCTCTTTCCTACCTCCTAAGTAGGACTTGTCTCACTTGGACATAGCACTTTTTGTCACTAGTGGATCACCCCAGCCTTATTCAGATTGCTTATATTGTATTTTTCATGTCAGGACTGTGCAGTGTTGCAGATAGGAAAACATCAATGATAATTATGTAATAATTGAGATCAATTACTGTGAAAATGGTAGGAGAGAGAGAACCTGCTGCTTGAAATCTTCATCTGTGTTGTAGGAAGCTACCAGCAGAAGCTATATTCAAAGCATTAGGTCCCCAAAACTCTTTATGATTGAAAGAAAATGAGTAGTGCCACATTCACCTGGATTTCAAAAAAGTCTTTTACAAAATTTGTCACTGAAGGCTCATTTAAAAAATGAAGTAATTATGCAATAAGAAGGAAGGCACTCTCTTGTATGAAATATTGGTTGAAAGATAGTAAATAAAGAGTAGAAGTAAACAGTTTTCATGGTTAAAGGACAGACATCAGTAGAAATTCCTGAAAGAATCTGGAAAAGGAGTGGCAAGTGAGATACCAAAAGTAAGTATTACTGAGATATTCAGGGTAGTGAAGATGAAATCTAAGTATAAATAAGTTCAGGACGTCCAAACAAGACTGAGTGGCTAAGCTTTAAGATGGTAGATGGAATTCAAAATGGTAATGCTAAGTGATTAACACATATGGGGGAAAAAGTAATTATTTTCAATGCAGAATGAAATCTAGGGGCTGTAACACATAATTCTAGGAAAATGTTAGCTTGGTGATCAGTAGTGGTCTGTAAGCAAATCAAACGTGGAGAATATTAGGAAAGATGACAAATACAGACAATATCATTAGGATACTATAAATCTTTAGTGTGCCCACAATTTGGATACAATGTGTGGTATTGGCTGCCCCATCTCAAAAAAGATAAAGAAGCCGAAAAGATTCAGAAAACATCAATAAAGATGGTCAAAGATGAGGAATACCCTGTATACAAGGAGCAATTGCATAGACTAAAACTCTTCAGGCTGGGAAAGAGGTAACTGAAGGGAAATACGCTGCTGGAAGTCTATCAGATCCAGAGTGAAAAAGGGTAAGAAGGGAGGTTTTGTTAATTGTATCTTGTAATACAAGAATTAGGCTGTGTTAAATGAAACATAAAGTTCAGGAAAAACACAAGGAGAAAGTAAATAATATAAAGTCTCCACTGTTTTTTGTTGTTTTATTTATCAAACAATATGATCACTAACATTCCCCTTTTTTCATTTACTCAATGTCTATTATTTCCAAAACTATTTCATGTTTTTCTTCTCTTAAACCTCACATCTTGTCACAGTGCCTCTCTTGAATTCTCCCAATTATTTTTTTTTTTCTAAACTCCATTCTTTTTGTAAAGAATATTTTATTAGTACATGAAGAACAGACTTATTTATTATCCTGGTGACTTTTATATTTAAGATAAGGGCAAGAACAAACAGGACTTTTTATGCAGATGTTTCTGCCTCTCAAAAGGTCAGCTGCCTCGTCTTACAGACAAAACTGCAGATATTTCAGAGGTTCAATATGCAGAAAAGAAGATCACAAGAGTTACATATATATATATATATTTGCAATACACCACATGGAAGAGAGTAGACCACCAAAAGCCTTAGTTTCTTTTTCCCTAAAGAAACTTACTTTTCTTACCCTTTTAGTGCTGTCTGACAAATGTTTACTATTGAAAAAGGAAAAAGAAAAATGTTAATGTGTAGTGATGTGTCATGTTCTTCTGTGCCTAATGCTGTTCTTTGAATCTATTCTTAGATTTCTAGCACAGAAACTTTGAATACCTTCATATTAGTAAGGTCAGACACTTGTAAAATCCTGTATTAAAAAAAAAAGAAAAAGTTCTTGACTATGTATAGTTTGTATATGCTGTAGGTTTTAAAACTGCCAGAAAACTGGCTGCTTCTACTCACAAATAGCGATCTGCAGCTGCAGTTTTAGATGTATTTTTGGCTAACAATTGACAGAAGCTACTTTAGATGTCTCTTTCACTTCTGATTTTTCATGTCTGTCTTTGTATAT
>WAAD01002415.1:19710-32054 GCA_013389945.1 Fregata magnificens
TTTGGTGTTGTTGAAAAACCTATAACACGTATTTCCAGCTTGAACCACATAACAAATATCCATGTAAGAATTTGAAAATGCACAAGCTTTTCAAGTCACCGTTTCTTAAGCGTGAGACAGAATCAACGCCGTATTGTCACCTCTCTTTCATCTTTACATGGTGTGGCAATGTAGTGCATGAAAATACTTTATTATATTCACAGACAATGCAGCTGTGTAATAATGTTAGCTTTGTCCTTCAGTGCAAAATCATTTTTTTCTGATGTGTGTGTCTTAGGACCCATAACACTGAGACATCTGAAAATAGTGATTCATTTTAAAAATTTCATTCAAGCATCTGCACTAAACAGAATTTACAAAAAGACATTAGTCTGATCATACCACTTCAATGCTTTGTGCAACCTACACTGCTTTGTGTTTCCTACAGCTCAGAGTCGCTGACAAGGGATTATACTAAAGGCTACTTCTTTTTCTGTATGTTGCTAAACAATTTCCATTTATGATATAAACCTAAATTTCAAGGTAAAAGGCATTTCATTCTTAAGATTAGTT
Organism: Fregata magnificens; assembly: GCA_013389945.1. NCBI lineage: Eukaryota > Metazoa > Chordata > Aves > Suliformes > Fregatidae > Fregata > Fregata magnificens. The sequence continues at coordinate 20,263 of WAAD01002415.1, forward strand.
ACATGCTTAAATGCCCTAAAAAAATCCAGCCATTAAATATATGAAAAAGAATGGTTAAAAAACCCTGAGCTCAATCAAGAACCCCAAGGGTATGTGCATGTGCCAGGCTGGGGGTATTAAAACTGCAGTGAGCTACAGAGCATTTTTTAAAGCAAAATGCTTTCACGCAACCCTTGAGAACTATATGCTTGTGTATGTGTATGCCCATACAGATATACACACTGAAATTAAGGCAACTTGCCCTCATCTGCTCTTTCTGATACCATAATTGAGGTCATGTAATAGAAGGAAATCACACTAGTGAGGTCATGTAATAGAAGGAAATCATGCTAGCAGAGATAGATGACTCCTGTTCAGATGATTTTGGAAAGTAAGGGAGAAAGAGAAAGGTGAATTACAGTGTAATGACAGAAATCAGTTTTTATGTGAAAAATCAGATGATGGATTTATATGACACAGGAGCATTACCTAAAATCACTCTGTAACATTAGAAGGTGGCTACATTATAGGCTGAAGAAGATATTTGCAGTGACAGTCATTGATACTAAATGCAGAGAGGAGAAATAAGACAAGGAAATGGAAAAACAATACAAGTGACAAGCCTTAGAAAGCATATACACCAAGCTGAATTAGCTTGGTTATATTAACAGGTAGGTTTTAGCATAAAATGTTGGAAAATATAAGGTAAAACCAAAATTTATTAAGACATTTTCCTAGTCTACTAAAAACTAACAAAACCATGGATATGGATACCATCCAAAGTAACCAGTATTAGCTGGACGGACAATGAAAACTCTTGTTCTAGTAACGTACAACATCTTACCATAAATGTTCCTAACAGTGTAGTTTATCCTGAAATATCGGGCTCAAGAAAAGCTGAATGGAACAACAACAAGGTTGTCTATAACCTAACTGTGACTAAACAAATAGCTGGTAACATTTCCTTCTGAGTAGACAGTGTCTGCATAAATTAAAGAATTATAGTTATGTCAGGAACGACACATTAATGAAACTGATTTTAATATACCATGAAGTGTATTGGTACTATTTACTATGAATCAACGTACTTTAAAACTTTGCTTACTCTTGTTTTGCTCCCAGCGTGCAGTGTATATTAACCTGTCCAACTTCACATAGTAACCAATTGTGACTATAACAATCCATATAATTTATCAGATTTAAAAAAAAATTAAATCCAAGCAACACCTTTCCATATGGCCAATTAGTGAAGTCATAAAATGCAGCAAATATATGATGCTGTATTGAACATCTGTGCTGGTTATCCTATGGGAATTTTTAATAAAGGACCAAACAGCATATTGATGTTAATTCTATGTTACCGGGACTTTAAATAAAAAACTAAAATAAATAGCATCCATTAAACTGATCATACTGTTGTAACTCAAATTGTGTTTATTATGCTAATGGAACATGAAATTAAGAAAAAGACCTTTATGCCAGTGGAATTAATTAATGAGCTTTATGAAGGCATTGGGATGTAATTTATTTCTAGATAAGTAAGTCTAATTTGCAGTTCCATGGGTCTCTGCAATGCTGATTGTAATAGTTATTCCTGCAGATGTGCTGCTCACAGCATGTCTTTCCATTAGAACTGAACACCTCATTATATAAACTGTACCTAATTAAACATAATACAGTGGTGACTTGTTAAACTGGCCTTTTTAAGTCAGCAGCTGCCTAAGCTAATAATACCGTACACAAGATTTATATCATCTACCATATAATACTGATATTAAAATATACTGCCCAAGGGATTGACAACTAATTTACCAGTATGTAACAGGTACACTTCAGATTCTGCAATGGAGATTAAAGACTACTAGTCTATAAAAATCAAACGAATTAAAGTCTATTTGGAGTTCTAAATAATTATGAAAGTTTTTTAATAACTTTGTTCTTTTAACAGGTTATTTTAAAAACCATAATCAGAGAATAACACTTTTCCTATGTTCTTTCTCCACATCTGATGGGGTGTTTTTCTTATGTGGTCTCAGTTATTACAATATTTGAGCACAATTAGGTATGTGCAGGCAAAACAAAATGAGATACAGATATTTAACTTTGCAAGTTTGATTCTGTGACTATTCTGTACATGTCCTTCTTTCCACCAAAATGTAGACATATCTCATGTTCAAAATATGACAGTCTGTCCCCATGAAGTCTGACTATTTTGGTCAGAAAATGAGGTGGTCAGAAAATACATTGGGAACAGATTGATTCTCTCATGAGATAAGACAGGAATATTTGAAAACTACACAAGAGTATTTTGGATGAACAATGTTTGATCATGAAAACTTCACATTCTGTATACACCCTATGGTTTAAGACTTGTTTTCTGTTTCTGTCTCCTTCAGAGGCTGCATCAACTGCCACTTTATGTTCTAATGTAGAGTGGCATTACTTTTGTTCTTCCCATTTTGCCAGTCTCTGTAACTCTGTATGAAATAGATATGTTTTGCTCGCAGGTATATGAGTGGAATGACATAGCTAACCCTTTCCCGCTCAGAAGCCTGTGATTCTTCCTTTCCTCCTTGCTCAAGTATGCAAAACTGGCTCATCTTCCACTAGCTCCTGCTCCATCCCACAACTGAACTGTCTGAAGACGTGAGCAGCCCTGCATCCTGCTGCCACCTCTCCTCTGAATGAAGATAATGAGGCTCAAATTCTAAACATCTTTTCACATATGCCATTCCAAGCAATAAGTTTAAAAACATGCATAAATTTAGTCAAAGACTTGAGTCCATTGATGTCCAGTACCAAGACTCAAGTTCAAAGTTAAGAAATGTCAACGCATTTACTCAGTAAGGACTTAAAGTTCCCGACAATATTCACTCTCTTGCACAACCTTGTCTTGCACAAAGAAGTTAGAAAACACACAAAAAAGGAAATGTCATGTGACTTGAAGCTCACCACTTTGTTTGGATTCTCTTCAAGTTTTAGAGGAAAAGATTCAGAATCAGATCAGATTTGCTCTGAGCCACCTTCCCCATCTTCCTGAACATATAACAAAAAGACAGTATTCTTAAATCAACCATTGCTTTATCTTTGTTTTCAGTAAGCTGTGACAATCGAACCACAACCCTCTTCTAAAGACTGCTGCTCTGATAGCAACCTCTGTCACTCTCATAAACCTTAATATCTGCAGCATCATACTTTACTTTTAAGGTTTGTTAGTAAAGACAGTTTGACAGTCATTCTCCTCTTTTTGTCAGAATCCCTATATCATTCTGGACTGTAGTGTGAAATACATGAATCACTGGAAATTAAGGTAAAATTACAGTTTGTGCTAGAGTTACAGATTCAGAGAAAAGAGATCTGTCCTGCCTTAAAGGATGTGCATCAGGTAACAAAAACATGTGCAATTTAACTTTATTGGCAGAAAATGAAGAGCAGGCTTCCAGACTGAAATAGCTTGTACATAACTAGCTTACCCTACCAACAGAAAGGGGGTTCTTGGGGTAGAGCTGACAGCATGCTTAGAAGGAGCACAGCATTCCAGGATAAAGAATAAAACAGGTATTTGCACGGGAACCTGTGATTAGAAGCAAAGCCTGTATGGGAAATAATTTCATATGTAGAAATTGTTCCATAAGCACTCTGTTTGAACTCTGTCTTTACCAAGGCTGCATTTTAATTTCCTGGATGTCACCATTTACTTCATGCTTTCAAACTATCATCTAAAGTATTTAATTCTTGCTTGGCATCTTTATTGTGAAATCTTTTATTATAAAATCCCTGTACTAAAACAACTATCTTTAAAATAAAGGATACTGTTTCCATTCAAAAACAGAGCTCTTTTTTTTCATTGAAGTCCCATTTAAATTGCTTCACTATCTCTCAGTAATCAAAGATGAAATGTAAGAGAACAGCAACATAATTTGCTGTGAGAGTAAAATTTAGCAGAATCAATCAACAATAAGAAGAAAATAGGAGCTCATGAGCGCCATGGGTCCATTATAATAATTATTTTTAATTAAAGTATTCCAGATACACATTAATTTTCTTTGCTCACTACTTTTTTTGTTTGACTTGCCTTGAAATGGGAACTATGACCACTTTGAAAAATGGGTTGAAAGACTCTCTTGTTTCACAGCAGATTGAGTAGTTACTTCTCCATCGTCTGCCAAAATGCGTTTCAGTAACGTATCACAGCTAAACTCCTCCATGACTCACCACAGATACCCTCTGCCTCCTAAAGCAACAGAAAACTAGGAAAATATTTTCTCTATACCACATCAATGAAAGCACAGAAATCTCACCAGAGGTTTAAAGAGATCTAAAGAACTGGCCACGTACTGGATCTTGAATTTGAAAACCATTTTCAAAAGTGATGTTATTTTAAAATTAACAATCTTTATTAGTGTCTCCAAAAAGAAGAGAAAAATCTTGTCATTGTGCTTTCCAACTACATACCAAATTAAAAAATATTAAAGATAAACAAAAGTCAGAAAAAATAAAACACAAACTTCTTTAATGAGATTAATAGAATGTTTATGCATTTAATTAAAATTTCAACTATTTTATAGAAGCATTTTACAGTTTCTTACTCTGCCTGAGTCTGGTGAAAAAAAAATTCTAAATACAACAAGAAGGGTGGCTTCACAAGCCTACTGGTATGACCGAGTTTTCCAAGGTCATTTACAGTTTCAAGAAATCAATGAAATTGAAAGAAATATCTAGCTAATTTGATGCTTACATGAGCTGAGTTTCTAAAACCTTTCTGAGAAAGTGACTCACAACTGGTCTGATCTCGTTGGTGCCTGAGAAGACTGGCTTGAAAGTTATACTGCCTATTTAACTTCTTTCTTCTACAGTTAAGTAGTACTACACACACAAGCAGTTATCCTGGAAGCACAAAAAAGATCTTAGACCATCTCTTATAGCTGATCTTCAACCTCCTTGGGAGATGGAGGGCAAACAGCTGGGATCAACCAAACAAAGTCTCTCAGGAACATTACCCCCTAGAGGAAACTAAAAATATGCCATAATATGATGAGCGGGGAAAAAATTATTCCAGATTAAAGACCTCACAGAAAGACAGTTATTATTTCAGCCAACTGCTGCTACCATAGAGTCAAAAGAATCTGCTGGATGAAAGAAAATCTTATGAAATTGCTCATATTTTTCCTCTCAAACCAAATGCAGAAGCTTATTGTCCACCGCATTGCCAAAGACTTTATTCATAGATTCTCTAAAACTTTAATCCTCTTCCTCAAATTCTTCAATATGTACAAAAGACCTTTAAAAATTGTTAACATACCATCAACTGAAAAATTGGTATCACATGGGGAATTGGGACAATTGCAGGAGACATAAAGAGCACCTTCTTCCAAATAACTCTACAAAACCTGTGTCTGGGTAAAGCAAAACCTCCTAATCCACACTCAAGACAACAGAAAAACAAGCAAAAAAATCCATTCACTAATGCCTCAGACTATCAGTTCTTCTCCAACAGGACAATAATTTTTTGAAACCCTGAAAAATAATGAAGCTTTTTTTTTCCCCTAATGACTGGGAAGGCAAAGAGAAAGGATATGCACGTTATTTTGAGTTCATTTTGTTGCCAGAACTCGGATATTGTAACGCTGGGAGGTCACACAGACACCTTGACAGAACAGAACTGACAGGTTTGTTAATGGCCAACAAAGTTACAGCAGTAATATCTTTTCAATTATAACAATATTTTTGTGATTTGAGGGGTCAGTCTCCGTTCCCCATGTGCACACCGTAAAGAACACTAATGAAATGTTGTGAGTAGAATTCAGACAGTTGCTTCTGCTCCCATCAAGGACAGAAGTTTACACTGACTTCAGTGTAAACAGAATCAGGCCCTTCATGTGCATATTAAATAAAGCAGACACTTCTGTCTCAATCTTTTCTGCATACATGCTTTTGATGCCACAAAGGAGATAAGACGATCTGATAAAAGTAATAGATGAAAGTATGTTATTATCGATACTATCTCCATTATAAGATATAAAAAACTCTGTAGTGTCTCTATGTATTACCATAAGCTACAGTGAAAGTTGATCTAGAGGACAGTTTTTTAAGTATGATGCTGCAGCAATTTTTGATGACATACTTTTCTACAACATTTCTCATGCCACTGAAGATTAGATATGTCTGCAAAACACAATATAAATACAGCACCAGAATTTTATCTTATCCCTCGGCCACTAGCTATAAAGTAAATGTTTCAGTATCGTTTTCTGTATAAATATGAAACAGTAAGACTCTTCCTCAGAATTCTTTTAAAAGACAGACATTATTATTATTATTGTCATTGTCACTAACAACAAGAATTACTACTTTTTAATTGCATGTTCTCTTTCCTCCCTCTCTGGAATCTCCAACACAGAATCCCTCCACGATACATTTTAAAAGCACTGGCATTTTGAGTTAGATTTCTCTAGCTTCCGAAGCAAATTCTCACAGCACCAGGGTGAAAAACAGTAAAAAATCCACAGAAGGAAGCACAACTTCCCCAGTGAAGGAGTACCCCTGTTCAGCAGGTCACAAATCCGCACGGAGTGACAGAAGGGTGGGTTTTGCACACCCAGCAGGCCTTCGTGGAGAAGAGACGTAGGCTGTTCTCATTCCGATGGCGCCCCAGGAGACACACGGGGTAAGCCTAGTACAATCAGGTGGCATTGTTTTCAAGGCCCAGAACACACTCTACTGAATTACGATTTAATACATTAGGAACTGCATTGGAGCAGCACTGCAAGACCTCAGCTAGGCATGTGTGATGTGCTCTGGAGAGTTTGAACTCCATAGGGAAGGGCTTACATGAGGTGGGAAAGAAAGGAATGTTATTGACTCTACAAACAGGGAATCAAGTCAGAGAGGATTTTGGCAGAAAGCTACTGGATGATTACCCTGTGTGAAGGAATCCCAGGCCAACTGGATCCCAAAATAACACTTCTCCTTGCCAAACACCTCCTAGGCTCCGGCCTGCATCAATTACTGGAACACACACCATAATACCCAAAGTGCTAGTGTTTGCAAAGTTATTTTTCCTGAAACTGAGACCATCACGAATTCAACATGTAACTTAAGGGACAGACAGTTAGTGGGAAAAGGTGAGAGAAAAAAAATGCAAAGATGCCTTTGATTCCTCCTCTCTTTCCATAATGAGCCAGATTCTCAGCTAATGCATAGCCTCATTTTTCTATTCATACCTATTGAGCTCTCATATTCTGTACAACTGGTGTGTTTAACAGCAGGGCTAAGAACAAACCTGTAGACCCAGCCTTAGCACTTTCCAGACCCGCACAAGTACATAACGTGGTGAAAGGTCATAGAGCTGCCCACATTCCTACCCTTTGCCCAACCATACCACCACTTCATCCACCCATGAGCTGAAGGTTTGCTCTAGTCACCAAGTTAGTTGTCAGGCTTAATGACCAAGTCTTTGTACAAAAGCTCAGTTAAATCTAGAAGTACACACTCAAATTCTGACCTCAGGTGAGAAAAAAGAATGCATATTTGTGCCCCTTTTACCTTTTACTGGTTTCCCACCAGATCTCTTAATACTTTTCCTGACTTACTCCAGATTTTCAACTTTTGAAAACTGCGTTTGCAGCTCTGCTAATTTTGCTGCTCTGGGAACACAGCAAAGTCTGGCTGCCACAACTGTGGTTCTTTTGTGTTCAAAACTGCATCACTTATGTATTTAAAAATACATATGATATTTATAAAGCCTACTCAAAACATTACCAAATTGTCCCATTTTCATGTTTTCATGACAATTTATATGTTTTCCATATGGGCAAGTGCTGACAATATGATACAAGCTTAATGGAACAAATTGTGGTTTCTCTTTATTGTCATGGCATCAAAAATCTACACTTGCATAAAAATAACGCTCTCCACTATTTTCCAGGGATGATTTTTCATTAATGCAATATTAAGTGCTGCTCTCTCTCTCATTTTACTTAAAAATGTGCCAGAAATTTTCACGGCTTACCTCACCACCATATCTGGGACCATTACAAATCTATTGAAAAAAGCAGCTGATATCCAGAGAGTGCAGAATTATTCAGATGAGTTTTCTATAACCTACTGTGAGCTTCACAAAAAGACTCGGATTTGGGAGGGGAGGGGAAAGGGGCCTCACTCTTTCTATCCACAGGCAGACAGAATTCATCCCCTCTACACTGCCCTTCTACTTCTGTTTTGTCCCTCCAACTTCCCAGAAGCAGGAAGAGTTAATGCCTGTAAGCATTAGGAGAAGACTGTGCTAAAAGACTAAGGCTGAAAAAGCTGACAGTAAATGATATCCTTAAAAGTTCTCAAAGACTCCAGTATGGCACTGAAAAGAGCTATTATTCTTATACTCCAACAGCATATGTACTTCGGCCATCTCCATCCAGTCTCTACTGCCTCCTTCTCCCTACCTTACTGCGGAGCTGTCCTTTCCTTCTACTTTTCTCCTTCTCCAATTACTGCAGTCCTAATGTAGAGAAAGCTTTCCCTGACCTGAAGCTCCTTGGTAGGCAGTCAGATGAGCTAGCTTTCTCTTCATTTAATCTAGCTCCAACACACGCTTCACAACATGACAGACATGTCAAATGAGCCATCCGCCAGGCCGCTGACAGCAGTTTCTGGGGCATAAGAGAGGCAGCTGATGGAGAGGAGATTGTTGGAGGGACTCAGGAAGACAGGAAGCCACAGGTAATATCACGAGTGCCCTGCTGAAAACTGACAGCTTAATGGGTATGATACTGCTGGTTATTTTACGTACCTCAAGTTTTGGTCTTGAATAATATACTTACTACTGAGAAGTTAAAGGGGAAAACAGATTTTGCCAGAGTTAATAACAAAGGCTAATGCTATAGAAGTTGTCAGTAACAGGCACCAGCTCAGTCACAGTCGAAAACGTTTTACTTCCTAAGAGCTGAATGTTGATGAAAGTTGCTGTGCTGATGGAACAAAAACAAGTTAATTCACCCACAGAAAAAACAGCTGGTTTCGTACACAAACCTTCTCCTGGACAGCTTCTCTCTAGGATAGGCATTGGGCAATCTGTTTAAGAAGCAGGCTTAAAAGATAGCTGACTCAGACATTCTCTGAACGAGCTTCCTATTAACTAACTAGAAATATTCAGCCACCAATTGGCGCTTCCTCCTCCGAGAAGAAAGCAGCACTTCCACCAACTGTTCTCTTTTGAGGTGACTCACCTCAGTGACACTACTCTCCCTAGACATGCATACACTTCCATTTGTAACTCCCACGTCTGATGGGAAAAAATGTGCAGTGAGCACTAGAAAAGTGCATGGATTGTCACTTCCTTTTTTAGCAAGACTTATTTTTTATCAGTTATGTGGGAAATGCACTTCAGGACAGTCTTATTGCCTTCTGTACACCACATTATCCCATGCTCACAGCAAACTGACACTTCCCTGAATGTAAATAGGAGTGCAGACCAGCGTCAGCAGAAGTTTCCACTGCTGGCATTCTGCACCTTATTGCATTCTGTTTATTCTGACTCCTGTTCTTCTTCACCCATTATCTTCATTTTCCTCATTTCATTACATTTCCTTTAAAAGAGCTTGTGGTTGAGGTCTAAGAAAGTTCAAGTTCAAGTCATAATTACTTTCGTCTTTTTCTTTAGCAGGTTTTTTAAGGGTAGATCTCTCAACGGCATTTATAAGATGAGCATTAGCAGCAAACAAAATGAGCTTCAGAGTAACAGAACCTAATAATGACTTCTCTTGCTTTACTTCTGGATTGTTTTCATATTAGGTACAGTATACATATATAGTTTAATTAGGACAAATTCTCTGCTTGCTTACAATCTCATCCTTTGCAAAACTACCACACTAATAGTGTTGAATAGGCTATAAATCAATCTGATGTTCGTGCATAGTGTTGAATCTCTCTCACCAATTAAGCAGGGTTTTGGGAAAGCTCTGGATCCAAAAGTTCACATGATGAAAATTTTGGCACAGAGCTGAATATTCTTTATTAAGATGCACTACACAGAGTAGTAAGCTATATTCTGCAGTGGTTCATTTATCACCTAAGCAGAGTCTTGATTAAACACCTGTCTGTTCCCCCTATGTGTCAATAGCTTGTATTTCAAGCAACTGATTGCTCAGTAACAGGGAGAAAGTTTGCAGGCAGGAAACTGCTGAGTCTCTTCTGTGAAGTATAATAGAATTACTGAAATTAGGTAAACTTCCTGGAAGCTGTACAATGGAATCCACTGCAATCACCACCTATAGCCTTAAGTCTTAAAACTTAACAAAATTGCTCACTTGTTCAAACAGCAAGTCGTCATCAGTTTATGGATGATTCTTGCTTTTTCATGTGGCATCAAAATCTACATAGTTTGATTTTGAGGTTTCACTTTAGTTCTTCATGATCAAAGTGATTTAATAGTCACCAAAATCATTAATCAAATAATAATTTTTTAAATTGTGTTGCAATAAGATGAAATGGTACAGAATATTGACCATTGCGCAAACACTCTCCTAAGGAACTTTGGTGCCTGGATGGACAAACAGGATTTTTTTCTTTATAAGGAAATTAACAAGTAGAAGAAATCTGTTCACAGGGAAAATGAAAATAGGTATTTTTGCTATTTCTCTAGGCTGAATTAATAGTGCTAACACTCCCAGGGTAACCTGACTTATGAATTACAGTGAATGGAAGTCCTCGCTTTTCACAAACCATTTGAAAATGAGTTTTTCCACATTATTAATCATACTATTATTTAATCAATTTCAATTACGTCATAAGCATCAAATGTTCTTTTTCTTCTGGCACGTCTCTGCATTTCACCCTTAAAACTTGTTTTGCAGTTAAAACATCCACGTCAAAAAGTACTGACATATATATGGTCACCAACTTTATGTGCCATTTGCTAAACATTTTATAAAATAGAACCACAGCACATTCATTAAAAAAACAGACAATATATGTATTTTCAGGAACTATAATAGATTGCGGTCACATCACTTTAATTCTTACCAGAAATTCAACAATTTTCTCTACTGGACAGAAGGGCTTCGCCAGCCCTGGTAATGGAAAATGAGCCAGAAGAAAATGTCAGGTTTTAAAAAAATTCCCGACAGAAGGACTCCAAGAGTCAAAGGATGCACTACGCTTACTACATGATTTGGAATTTAAACCATTCCCTTCCGACTCTATTTTCTTTCAACAGATGTGTTTGAGGTGTACAAACACTGAAAGTCTAGACTCCTTTTTACATAAATTTCATTTTTCTACCTTAATTATTGTTTATATTGTACATCATTTAGGTATGATTATGTTATATTTAAGTATTCCTAAATTAATTCACATTAATCTAGTTACCTAAATTACAGTTGAAAAATTATTTTAATGTGACACCCTGTTAATTTGTTCCTTTGGTACTTCAGCTCTGCATCCCCAGGGCAATGCAACCGTATCCCATCTAATGCAAGAGTTTCAAAGCTCCAATATAGTATACAAACTTAGGATTGTAGGAATTGCCATACATGATCAGAGTCAAGGCCGTTTAGTCTAACATCCTGTATCCTGCAGGGAAGATGCTGCAGGGGAAGGTGGAAGAAACCCAGCAGTAGGCAATAACAAAATACTACATGCAATGCTGTCATTTGACACAAACAATGAAAACAGTGATTTTAAGGACAGCTACCATAAGAACAGAGATGAAAAACCAATAAGTAACTCTTTTAAAGAACACCAAGGTGTTTCTTTTATCTAAGTTTTCATTCCAGTGACTCTTGATACACCTCTGATATTCCAGCATGGGCTACAAC
>WAAD01002417.1:0-11898 GCA_013389945.1 Fregata magnificens
AAAAAAAAAAAAGCAAAGTCTGTATATGTGGACTGGCAGTCAAGGCTTGACTGAAACGAAGCTGCATGGAAACACCTCCAGTAGTATACAGCTATACAAAGTTCCTGCCCTCTGTTCCTTTCATCTACTGCAAAGGAATGACTTTCTCATTAGGACTCACACTATAACCTGTGTTAAGGTGCTTAGACATCTCTGTATTGCTCTTTTTTCCCAGTCTGTAAAATAGAAACCTTATCCTTCTAAAAGTGAGGTATTACTGCTTGACGAAATTAGATCTCAAGAAGAAGTGCTAAAGCAGGTGTTAGAGTGGTATATCTGCCTAGTTAGATATATTTTCTATCCCAAACATACATACAACAAATTCTGTTATGCTGCTTCTGGTATGTGGACATTTTTGCCTTTTAGGGCAAAAGAACTGCATAGACTTGCAGAACTAATAAGGACAAGACAGGACCTGCTAAATTTCAGCATGGGGTCCCTGTATTTGTATTTTCAGCTCTGTTTTCAGTTTGGTTGGCCATACTAACCTAGGGACTCTATGTTGCAACCCAGTTAGGTGCTTGAGCAACACTCTGTTAAATTTGTAAGACTCAACTGAAGAAACATACCTTTAGAAACTTGCCATCCTCACTTGGCTCTCTATATACACCAGCTTACGTGTTTGAAATTTTCAGATTTCTCTTTAGTAACTTAACTCAAAGACAGACACTTCCCTTAGGCAAACCCATCTCCTCTTTTCCTTACCTGGACCTTTCTTTCCTACAACCCTACTTCTCCTCCTGCATATGCTGTTCATAAAGCAATTCTTTAATTCTCACCCTTACAGCTCTTCTCTTTCTGCTGGTGCTGAATATCCCTTGCTTATACACTCACAACTCTTCTCCATGGTCCTCCCATTTCCCTATACTTTTGATAATCGTATTCACAAAAATATTTATACTGAGAAGAAACATGCATTACCCTGCTCTCAAACCAATCCCTTTGGTTCACTGAGTCCTTTGATTAAAAGCCATTTTTAAATTATTTTTTTTTAACACATGACAAAACACTTATGAGACCCTGATATTCTCTGCTTTTCTGTAAGCATTGACCATGCTCCTCTGCTTATGCAAGAATCTTTCTTCTGTAAGTGAAACTTCCATGAGATTTTTGCACTGGAGCACACATATGTTTGTTTGTATATATGTTTTACATCAGCTGGTAATGCAAGGTACTCAACAAGCTTCTAAATACTGTCGACATGTCTGCTCCCAAATCCAAGCAAAATTAATAGAAAAGGGCAAAAGTCACACTAACAGAAGTGCTAATTATCTAGAAATGAAAAGTGAAAAAAGTAGGCACAGATATAGCCTCAGAGTCTGTATTGCTGCCTCTATAATTTTAATTCTAACGTTGGGAAACAACTTGCTTAAAGATGTATTTCACCTTTTGATTTGTAGTTTAAAGGCAAACAGCAATCCTACAGGTACTCTTCCATTTGTGACTCTCACTCTGCCTAAGTATGAGGCACTAGAGATGAAAAGCTTAGATGTTAAAACAGGTCACTTCTAGCACTTAGTTAGCCATTTTACCTGTGATGTCATGTTTTTTAATTGTTACATAACCATTCTACAGACTAAATTTCTCTTTGGTGGCTACTCCATCTTATGTGTCATGACTGATGGTACAAAAGTGACTAAAATATGCATTTGCTCTTTGTCACTTGTTTAGCAATACTTGCACAACAGGACTGTGTTTTGATAAATTCAAGTTAATCTAGTAGTCATGGAAAGAAGCTCACTGAAGCTAGGTTGGAAATCAATTCAATTCATAGAAGTAACATAAGCTGGGTGAATTCATAACCACATGAGAAAAGCAGGAAAAAGGCCAGAAAATGAATGCAGACAGAAATGATGCTTAGTGTCAGAAACCAAGTCCATTTTCCTCCAGAAAAAACACACACTACATCCGACTCTCAGATGCTTTGGAACCAATTTTCAGTGATTAATGCTGATTAGGGCTTCCTCCCATCCTACAGCTTGCCTACCTCAAATCTACCTCCACAACAGCGATTTCTGGAGAGTTTTATAAATTGAGCTAATCCTATGAGATAGTTTGATGGCTGACTGAGTTCCCATTAGCTAATCCATATCAGCTGCTCTTGGAAACATTCTTTGGGGTAATATCATGCCCATGCTTTCAAAATTACTCAGGCATATACTCAGTTAACAGGTTTTATATGTATTTTGATGACTTCCACTTTTCAGCTGAAACTTAGAGCATTATAAAATTTGGCAATCCACGTTGGGACAATTTGCCCCTTGGACAATGCAGGGCCATTCCCAAGACTGTTATAATAACCATCTGTTTTCTGTCATTCTGGTACATAATAGCTTAATGTTCACAGCATTTGATCACTTCACAGTTGAGAAGACCACCAGATGTAGGGGTGGGGTTTTTTTCTTCTTTCTTTTCTTTTTAAATTAAACATTTTTTCTGTCAGCATCTCATCTTTGTTTTTCATTTATAAGAAATATTAATGCAATTCCTGCCATTTAACTTTTGCTCATTCTGCAAGCATTCATCCCTCATTTGCATCCAAATTTGGTTCCCCTTTTACTGGAAATGATTTATATCAAGAAGCTGTCTTTAGGGAACATTGTTTATATCAATGGCACAAATCCTATATCATTAAAAGCTTCCACACATGTTTTGCTTTTGTCCTTCTTTTTTGGTCTCTAGCTGGCATTGTGTTTCACGTTTGGTCCTGAGGTGCTGAAAGAAGGCAATTTAAAAAAAAAAAAGATTAGTCTTACAAGGATTACAGCTGTTAGTGACCCATGCAGAGTGCTGGACTGAGAAGTTTGGGACACTCTTGAAAGCACTGGAACAGAGTTTCTTTGATGCTCACGACAGCTTACCTCTGACCTTTCAGTACAGTAACAAAAAACCCCTCCCTTTCACTTGGTGCTCTAAAGCTAATTCTTACATAGCCAAGTGGTTCCATCAGGCTACTGGTCTGGAATGCCTTTTGGACATTTAACAAGACTAGACTTGTATATTTTGGAAAGTCTTCTATAGTCCTTTATATTTATGTTACACTTGAAATACAGCAAAATGCTTTCAAATAAATAGTGACTTTGAAAATCTGTCACAAATATTTCATCACTGTAGGCAAGTAAGCCACCATACTTTGTTTACCTTAGGCAGAAATATATAACTTGGAGAAACAAAGCTGTAGCTTCTCAATTAAGTCTTCATAGAGAGACTGCTTATTGCAGTGATAACCTTCTTTAAAAGATTAATGTCTAAGAGAGGTCATTCTGAGACAGAAAGAAAAACAACCCACAACCTAAAGACAGCATCTCTTACGACTGGAAGAAAAGACTCCTACCTGAAAAGCTTTCTTCCACCTGGTTATATTTTATGGTCCCACTCACACCAGATGGAAGAGTGACAAGAACAAAACGAACTGATTTTCCAGAAAGCATCTGCCTTCACTGCTCTGATAAACTGGTTATAGCAAGGACTCTGACAGGCTTTCAGGTGACTCTAATCTGCTCATCCAATGATCAATGAATGACTACAGTAATCAGATTGTAAGGGCTACAGGCTTCCCAACATAGACACTTATGCTGGGGAGGCTGCACTAAAAAAATAAAAAGTGTGAGCAGAAAGTGGTTGGGGAGAAAGGGGAACAGATGTGAAGTGAAGAAAGTGCACTGCTGGCAGGGAGGGAGAAATGAGGTCAAGAGCCAATGAGCAGGAGCAGCAATATTTGCTGAATAGTGTTTGCTCACCAAGGGAGGCAGTAATAGGCCTCTATTCAAAAAAGCAGTGTGCAGAAGACAAGCATCAGCAAAATGGGTGGCTGCAGAGCATTAGAGCCCACAAAAGTATCCTGGCTGCAAGCCTGTGCTGCTGCTATCACTACCCACACTTTGTGTCCTCCCTCTTGAAGTCAGTCAGTGATGCCGCTGCCTGGTGGGAGGAGGCTGGAGAACTCTCAAGGAGCCTGCACTGGGTCAGATATTTTGTTTGTCATCTACTGCAGAACTGCAAGTGAGAAGGACATTCTCCTAGGAGTCAGCCCTCACATAACAAGCACTCCAGCTTGGTATCATACCTAGAGAAACCCAGAAAAAAGCCTCTCCTACATGCAAGAGCCTCCTCTGTTTGCAAAAGAACAAAAGCTTCCTACACACAGTATTAATTTGGTTTGGCACAACAGTAGATTGAGTCCATCATACATCCCATCCCTATTCCTGCTCTCCCTCCAGCCTGTAACCTTGTGTAGTACACCCAGGTATTGGTGTGAATGTCAGGTGGTTAAATATCCCTTTGACACATCTTTTCTATAGGTGGATCTGACCTATAATTCCTTGTCAGTGATTAGTTAACTGACACAGACAACCACATATCAGAAGGCTTGTCTCAGGTATGAGGCAGACCTGAAGAACAGTAACTATGCCTGGGAGCTGGCCTTACCTTCCAACTATAATGGTTATACCACTAGTTGTCTTGCCTATGTACTCTGATTGTCCCAGTTACAGCAAAGCACTAACAATGACTCACTATATAAGTACATTCAAAGTCAATTAACTTCTCCTTACCTCAGTTTCCTATTCATAAAAAAATAATTAAAATGTGCAGCCACCCTGATAAAAAGCTGATTAATATTAAGACTCAACTTCAGCATCTACAATCACCATCAGTGTATAATCACTGTATATCACAGGTGACCTGAATGTACCCTGCACAGCCCTGTTAAGGAGCTGGTTTGTTTTCGGTTTGGTTTTGGTTTTTTTTTTTTGTTTTGTTTTGTTTTGTTTTTTTAAATGGGATGCCTGGTATATTTAAAAAATGGCTTGTATACTTATTTTCATATCACAAAACAATATTAAATGGGAACACCAAGGCAATTGCCTAACTTGCACATACAATAACAGGAACAACTCAGTCATGCACACATTGTTTAAAAATTTTTTAAAAAAATTCTACATCAGCCCCAAAGCCTCCCAAATTCTGATTTTCCTGTGTATAGAAAATTATGCATAAGTTTAAATGAAAAAATTTCTAACACTTGCAGAGCAGCAAATGGTACCATTTCAGGAACGTCTATCACTGAAAGTTTGAGTAACCTGGACCATGTTTCTCACCTCTTGGGTTTTCTTGCATTAGACTAATCTAGCATTTTATCCAGCGCACCCCACTCACTAGAGAGTTCAGTTAGAAAAAGTTCTCATGGTGAAGACATTTGTTAGACTGTTTTTTCAAAGAAGTGCTGCTCATTCTCTGAAGTTCACCTCTACCTGTACTTCAGCTGTAAGAAACCGCTGTCACAGGGAAGACCGCTGTCAGGATTCAATTTAGTCTACTTAGTCTTCTACAAGGCCAAAATTAGCTTCACCTTGATTAACCTAGTTTCTCCACCAACTACCTAATGGATCTATCCAGATTTACTCAGCCTTCAGAACACTTACTTAAATGATCTGAAGATGTTATTTTCCTGTCTTAAATAAGCAGAAGACTGATTCGTTTGAATTTTTTAAGACCATTGCATTTCTTATGCCCCATCCATATGAAGTGTGCGACTTTTTCAACACAGTGCCAAAAGCCTCCTACAAACAGCTAAGTACCTTCAGCATTTTTCATACAAAACCAAGGAAGGACTGAGGTTGCTCAGTGTTAGGCAGAAATTTTCCTGCTTAATAATAAGGAAGCAAAAGACAACCGTAAAGGAATCTGAGGCTGATGACTTAGAAGGAATGCTATGCCACAATAAGCCTGGCTAGTTATCCAGGGCCCAATGCAAAGCATACTGAAAGTACTGGAAAAAATTCACCCCTTGTGTTTAACAGGACTTGGAGCAGTAGCCCTTTATGGAGCAAAGGGCCTTTAAAATGTTGTTTCCTATAATAACCCCACAAAAGGATATTTCCTTTGACAAAAACAAAGCAACAGATCTTCTAAAGGACAAAGAATGCACAAAAGATGATCAGAAAACATAATATGTAGCCAGATAACACCTGTAACCTACTAGCAGTTTTAAGTATCATCTTGTACTATAATTGAAACGTGAGGCTTACGTTGTGGTTGGTTTTTTTTTCCTTTGAACAGTTTGTCATTGACTATCCTTGCTGCCAGTATGGGACTTTTCTGAGTTATCTGTGAGCTTAACTTAGTTTAGAAGGTGGAGCTTTTTGCCTTTGAAAACTAAAATTGAGTTTTACTGTTAAGACAGACAATTCACTCCAAGTAAAGTTTCCCCAGTGATCACAGCAGATATGCCCCTCCATGAGACCCTTGCTGCATTAGAATAGCAAAGCCAAAAATGGCAATATGAGGTGAAATGTAGACCCAGACAGAGTCAGAGATGTGTCCAAGGACCACAGTAGCAAGTTAAGGAAAAGCTGGATTCTGACACTGGTCTGATACTGATGGTATGCCAAGAACATCCATTCCTTCTCAGATTAAATACAAATTACTTTTCACATACAAAAGGAAAATATTTCTCTAGCAATGAATGAACAAACAGAGCACTGCATGAAACCTGAAAACTTTAAAACATCTTGGAGACAAAAAGGAATTGGAGAGAGATGGGTTACAATTCAGAAGCAGTTTTTACAGACTTTATTCCAAAAATCAATGTCTGGTTAGGAGAGGATTTTTGAACTTTTCTCTCTTTCTGCGCGTACACTGCTGTCCTGCTGTAATCTGTCTGCAAAAGCTGAGCATTTAGAGAAGTCTGAGCAGCAGCATTCAGAGTCTCAGAGAACTCTAATGCCAATAAGCATTTGCTAGAGTTTCTGATGGAAAAAATACATGAACAGATAAGAGATTTGGAAATCACGATTTTAAATTTGGTACTATTTTTGGCAGGCAAATCCACATTGATCTGAGTCTTGGGGAAAGTTACTGTAATCCTCATGGCAACAGGGACATAATGAGTTTTAGGGAAGAAGTGGAGGGGACAGCTAAAGCTGTAAAAATGTTGAACACGTGGCTTTACAGCCTGTCACGCATGATCTTAATTCTGCTCTTGTTCTTCCCCCCATACTCCATGACTCCCAGAAAATAGAATGGGATGCAAAACAGAGGAACTAACTCCCCATAATAGTGGCAATGCAGCTTTCTAGCCCCAGACTAACTAAAGTACAGGAGGAATCCAACTCAGTGCAACAGTGACTACATAACCCGAAATAGCTCAGCAGAGTACACAAGCCTAGGGAAAGGCTAGGTCACTATTGCTCCCACGTTAGCATTGTATGTCAACCCTAAAATAACTCAGAAATGGTTAGTAAGAGAGGGGCTGTCTTTTTGGTTTCCGTGTCTCAGTGAAGAATGGGCAGGTCCCATGTCAAAGACAGCTCCCTTGAAGTGGTGCGCTCTTGATTGGCCCTTAGCTAATGCAGATGAAATGCTTCAGAGAAATTATAAATGACAGCGTTGAGAACAGATTAGATTCAGGCTTATTTTGGATCAATGTTTTCCTACTTTGTGCCTTTTTTCAGGGGGGAAGGGAGAGGGCAGAGAGGGGACGACTGCATTTCCAATTCGGTAATCAAGATATTAAGTCATAGGTTTACCAGAATTACTTTGTTTTCATTTTAAGCTTGTCTAGGGTTTTAAGTGGATTCATACAGACAGAATAGGGGCAGGCACATCACTGGAGTGCTGTAGACAAACACCACAGAACATTGGCAAATGAAGACAAGTCTTGGGATCCCAGGGATCAGGGTACATTTTCCACCAAGCTGCATGTACAAATTTGGGGCAGGTATTATTTGGTCATAGACAAATGGAATAGCTCCCTTGGCAGCTGTCACTCAGCAGTCTGTTGAACAGGCTGTGCCAAACTATTATAACTTTGGGAAAAAATGATTTGCAGATGACAAATACCAAATACAGGCTTGATTGTAGAGGGAGGGGGAGCCTGAGGGAGGGGGACTGTAGAGGGAGAGGGTTGATCATCTCCAGGCCATAAAATGCAACACCTGTATACACTGATGCCAAGTGAGATTATAAGAATAAAGACCATAATACTGATTGATACTACCTCATCATTCAATTTATCCATGGGATTCTGTCATCTCTTGTCTTCATTGTGATCTCTGGTCTTTTAGACTGTGTTTGTTCAGATCCTAGTGCAGAATTATGGCTTTCATGGACAAATCAGCTATGTCAAATCAGCACTGAGGGTACCAAATTATTGATATTTGCAAAGAGGGTACTCTCAGATTTCAGAGACAACAGATCACCTCAACTGCTTACTACAATGTTCTTCTAGTACTTTCACTACCCAAATCCTGCTTATTTAGAGATATACTGCTCCCAGTTAGCTGATACATACCTCTTCAGAATTATCTCTGATAAATCCTGGTAGCAGAACAAGAATATTGGCATTTGTTATCATAATTGCAGTCCCTAGCACTGGTCTCTGTGCTCTGCGTTTCAAGAGAAAGGGGTAGCATCTGCATCCTCACCATAACACTCTCTGCCTGATGGGTGATACTAGTGATGCTGCACTTATTCTTCTTTCAGCAGGAACAGTCCTTCCTACACTGGAACACCTCTTCCAAAACTTAGCCTTACTGCTCTGTACCACACTAAGCCCTTCTTGGTAAGGTCAGAGCATTAATACCTTTTTCTGAAACATGCATATTACTTTACATTTCACAGTCCATAAGCACTTAAGTTGCACACACCTCCAAGTGGGAGAAAAGGTACCCAGCTGACAACAGCTTAGAAAACACATGGAATCCACTTACAACCAGCTCTGTTAAGGATCCAAGATTTTTTTGAAAACTATTATAGCTAATATCATTGCAGTAATTACAGCAGGCTGAGATATTCACCTTTGACTGTGACCTGAGCACTGCAAGATGCCTGTCCTGTGTTGTTTTCAGCCAGACAGGTATAAATGCCATCATCTTCTGGTAGGGCATCTTGGACAGTCAATTTTGCAACTCCATCTTCAAAAGTGGAATGGGCATACTGAATTGGCTGGTCTGCAGACAGAAAGGAAGAGAATTGTCTTAATACATCAGCCACAAGTTTCAAAAGTATTTCCTGTTTTCAGCGAAATCTGGATGCCTTACACCAGCCAGCATATTAAAGTGCAGAGCCAAATCCCGCTCTCTGGTGCACAGCCACTGCTCTCTAGTGACAACAAACAGCAGCATCCCAAGCACAAAGCAGAATATGGTTGTCAGACAAATTTCGCCATTAGGTTCACTGGGTGCTACCTTGAGTAGCAGCAAGAGGAGAAAGGTTTATCTTTGTTCAAGTGGATAAGAAAAGAAATGTCTTCTGTGTTTGCTTTAGACATCATCTCCATCTTGTACTTTGCCTGAAACTAGATATTAGCATTATTGTCTAGATGTGCAAAACCTGTTGGGCACGGAGAAGCACTTGAAGTCCTCCATCAAGTACCTTGTAGTGGAAGACATTCCAAGAGAGAGAGCAAAATCTATGATGGAGCCAAGAGGCTGATTTACACAAGCAGTCAATCTACACTACAGTATGTATAGTCTGGTAACAGACAGTACAGTCTGATCTGTGGTGACATGACTATTAAAGAAGTTCATTTTAAGAAACTGGTTCCTTGAATTGGTTTGGAACATGCTTAAATGTTAGTGTAGACTGGTTAAAAGTTCCCTTGCTATTGTTTCAGGAACTGTCATCAATCTCAGCCTTACTTTCTGAAATGCTTCTGCAATCTGTTTCCCCAATATTAAATAGTTTCCACCGCTGACTCATCATTGGTTGCTTTCCCAGTGTATGCAATGCTTAAGAGGGCCTGATATCTGTGCATAAACATCATGCTGGAAAAAGAAATTAGAGTCATCTAAGAGAAGAGGGTGAAACTGCAGAGAAATTGTGCAGGACTGAAGCAAAGATATCTGTCATTTGGGAAATCATGGTCAAAAGGAAAGATCAAAATTGCTTTTGTTGCCAAAATAATTTAAAAAGATTCGGACGAAAGCTCTGGGGTTTCTAAGAACCAGCTCTGCACTATGAACAGGATAAATTAAATGATGGGACAGATTTTTCTCTCATGTCTGATTTTACAACACTAGCAAACTCAGAAGGCAGTCATTATCTAAGCAGTATCTATCTGCATATGAAGTTTCATTCTGAAATAGAAACGTGTGCCAAAATCAGCACGATTCAATACTTACATATATTATAAAATGTGGTAGATGACCTTCTTCCTTTACTTATAAGTCATCTGTTTGTTAAGTTAGCAAATTTTCTACTGCATGAAAAACTGGGGTGAACATTTAATCAACTGCCCAGAAGAATCCAATTTTAGAATAAACTCTCTCCACCTTCTTCACAAGCCACATATTCTTATTACCAGTTTCTTTGAGCTCCCTTTCACTCAGTTACACACAGACTGTTGTAACTATTAGGTCCAGTCACTATTTTTTGCATGTGGGAATAACATTACATTCAAATATGTGCATGTAGAGCTAAAGCCCAAGCAGACAAAGCTTTCTGTAAGAGGGCATGGGGCACTGGACTGCCTTCCTTGTCTGACTGTAGAATATCTAACCTAACATGGATCCTGTCTGGGATTCTGACATTGAAACTATTAATGGTGCCTAATGATGCTATGATGATAACCATATCAGAAGTACACTCAGGATAAAAGCTGCATCATCAAAACCAGAACAAAACATTTTTATTTCTGTTGTAAATAAGCAAATGAATAGGCTTAAGTGTTCTATGTGGAAAAAGAAAATGTGGTCTCCTTCTCTGTGTCCCCAAATTTTGTTAGGGTATCATCTTTTTCACTCCAGCTCCCAAAAAAACTGTGACTATTTTTTAGCACTATTCACAGAATAGTGAATTCACTTACAGAATAGCCTTTTCATCAGACCCCAGAAAACAAACACAAGTATATCAGCCCTGAGGAATAACCTGCAGCAAGATTCTAAGTTATCCCCATTGTACTTATATTTTGATCTAATAAAAACAACTCTCCCAGTAGTGAAATGTTCCCTTCTCCAGAGGCAGAACAGTCAAATCTCCATGACAGCTTGGCAGCAGGAACAATAACAAAAAATACTTTCTGCTGGCATGTTATGCCAGAAGAAAGGAAATTTTCCCCTGGCCCATTTATTAAAAGCTTTCTGGACAGATCAGAAAGCTATCCTAAAACCAAACACCACTCAGAGAATTGTTATGCTAAAGTCATGGTCGTACCGTTTTTAAATTCAGCAGAAAGAGGTTCAATTCAACTTAGGGGAAAAAAATCGCATGGAAAGCAATATGAAAAGGAAGATATTTAAAGTACGGTCATATAGGCCTTCTTCCTGCAATTTAAAAAGAAGTTACCAATAAAGGATTTAAAGAAGCTGAAGTAAATTGGAGTTACATACTGAAGTACTGTTACAGAGAGCATGTGTAAAAAGTTATTTATAAGGCTTTGGTGAGGCAAAAACTAAAACACAAGAAGTTTACTTTCAGGGAATTTGCCAGTAAGTGAAAATTCAGAAAGAAACTTAAAATAAAGGGCAGAGTGAGAGCAAGAGGACAAAAGAACCGTCTTGAAAAGTTGGGAAAAAGCTTTAAATCATTAAAATAGGGAAAAAGTATAAGAAAGAAACTGAAGATGGTAGAGCTGCAGAGAAGAGTAAGAGCTCGAATAAAATCCATAGTTCAGTCAGGTAGCTCTTATTTGTGCAGTCTCTATGAATATGGAAAAACTATTCATCCTCATGGATGCTAAGAAGTCATTATAGACAATGCACAGCATACATCATCTATTTTTTGTCTTGGTTGACCTGAAAGAGACATCAATCTGTGTAATGACTTGGAAAATGTTTTAAATTTGTATGTAGTCACAGCTGGTAAAAATGCTCAGTATCCAAAGTAGTACTTGTATATAACATTGTGCAAGAAGTTACT
>WAAD01002417.1:19806-33342 GCA_013389945.1 Fregata magnificens
AAAAAAAAAAAATCAATTGACTGGACATAACAATATCAGCTATGGTTTTATTAGGAAGCGTTTCTCAGAATTATGATGGATCTGCTGCTCTGTACTTTGGGGGCACAAAAGTAGCTGACTAATTGGGGACTTGAATCTAAGTTTCCTTCATTGAAGTTGACTGCCCTGACCACTAAGCTATTACCTGTAAAGCACTGTGTCGGTGTCTCACACTTTCAAAGTATTATTCCAAGGCAGAATTGGAACATATTTGAAATACAGTAAGTAATTTCTAGCCCAGCTATACTTAGTGCCATTGACTTATTCTCTCAGGGGGATTCAGGATATTTATTGTGGTACTTTCTTCAGCCAGAGTTACAGCAGTTACGACTGAAAGATTTTTACATTTTACAAAATATCTCTTTTTTTGTGAATAAATGATGGAGGAGGCAAAACTACTCTGGAGAACCCAGTACATGGGGAGTTCTGGCTGTGAGCTGCACAGTTTCATTTACACTAAACTTATTTTAAGTTATGTTCCTAAAAGTCACACAGACCTGAAAAACAAGGTAGCACAGCATTTTCAGATCCACTTTGCAGTGGACATGGGGTTAGGATAATGTAAACATGCCATTTTGAAATCCCATCCAGGGCATGTGAGGATAGACTAAAACACCCTGAAGACTGTAAAGCAACTGGCCTTCATGAAAGTGTCTTACACGGTCAGCTTAGAGCATTTCACTCCTGCATTTTCTATTCATGAAGAAAAGCCATTTTACAAAAACATTTTTAAAAAATTGTAGTAATTTAACTTAAAAAATTTTGATAAAGCCCTAAAGTATGATTTTTTTTGTTTCTTGTTACTTTACCCATACTTTTGTATGTATTTTCAGACAACAGCAAAGACCATGGCCATGCCACGTTTTGCTTATGACAGCAAAGAACAACCAGCTCAGTACTGACAAGATGCATGCAGGTTTTTGACTCCAAAAAGGAACTTTGACCAATTGGTACAGAGTATAATTTCTCCTCACATAGTTTTTATTCAGATTATATAACTATTTGGCTACATGGGAACAGTGAGCATAAAGCCATCTAAATTTTGCTTTCCTGAACCAGACCAGAACTCTGTACTTCATAGTGTTGCCACCAGTTCCACCAACTATTTCATAGCAGTCTACCAGGACAGCTGAATTTGGCAATAAGAGAGAATCTCATTCCAAGTAAACATTTTCTAACTTCCAAATACAGACTGACCCAAAAAGATTTATCACTTTGTGAGGAAGGCTCATGCAGTAAATGTCAAAATTAGTGCACTGCAATTAAATATTCTCAGAAAGTACTCCAGTAAAAACATACCATGGTGGCTGAGTGCATGTGTCAGACTTATCTGGACCTGAAATAAAAAAAGAAAAAACAGGTAACTTACACATACAATACTGTACACAATTCCATAAATTTGAAAGATTTTAAGCAAAGAATATACTTAAGAACCTTCACTCTTCATCTTTTCAAGCCATTGAAGTCAAGATTGACTATCACCACACCTGAAATTTGATACGGACAACAGCAAGCTACTCAGCTGAAACACAAAGAGGTCTTGGTTCGTTTTGAGACATTGCTGGGTCAGCTAAGTTCTCAAGTCCCTTGAGAACTAAAGGTTCTGTGACCCTCAAAGATTCCTTGTTGGGGGAGAGAAGTAAGGAAGAGATGCCAACTGGGAGGCAGCTCATCAAATCTTATGGGAACTCCACAGAGCTTGTAGAAGTGGAGAAAGACAAACCATCAGTACTACACCTGAGCGTGCCCCCAGTGAAACTGCAGTTGTCCTCTGGCTAAAACACAAAACCAGATTAACAGTAGTAAAAAATCCCAAAACCTGAGACCACTTGTAAACTTTTACCAACTCATTTGCTGTGTAGCACGTATTATCATGTCTAACATGAATAACACAAAAGCTGATATATCCCATTTCTTCACTTTGCAACACCACCAGGTAATCTGGGAACATGGCTGAGCTACACTGATTTGCCAAGGTACCTCATCAGCTTCATTGATATAACTGAGCACATATTTGCCCATAGTCAGTCTCTTAGTTTATATGCATGTAATCCTCCGTGCATTCTCCCAAACCTTGACAGTATTTGTTTCTCTTGGGGGCAGCATGAGATAATGAATAGTTTGAAGGAGAGAAATACCACTCCAGATCAAGTACCAACCACATCTCCATTTTTCCCTAGTTAAGATTACAGGATGGAGCTTGTTTTCTCCTGGTCAGATCCAAGTTTGATCTATGTTGTTGTCAGCTGTGAGACTAGAAACTGCCATAGAAAGACATGTAATAATGAATTTGCAAGATAATGAATTTTGCAAGTCATCAGCAAATACTCCATAAAAGTGCTTTCAGAGTCTTTGCCTCAGGGAAAAGACAAAAACATGTGATGGATGATACTCTGATTTCCACTGTGTTTTGCAAGCAAAAATCCACATCCAAACACTCGGACTTGCCACACCATTCACAGTGACCAAAAGAATCTATTTACACACACATACAAAAGTTGCAGTGAGAGAGGGAAATAACCCATTGACCTCACTACAATAAACCTGTCAATAAACAGTAACAGAAATGCTTCACATAAAAATTAAAGCGGAAAAGAGACTGGATACATCCAGAAGAGGAAGCTGAATAACTATTGGCTGCAGACAAGGCAATACCATGCAACTCTGTCAATTAAAAGCACATTTCCCATCCCCCACCTCCACTTTCCACTGTAGGAACTTGGGGAAAAAATGTAGCTCTTGGAACAAGATTATCTATATATGAGATTGCATGGATTTAAAAGAAAATGTAGTAATTCTGAGCCACTTGATTGTCTGCTAGCATCTTGCAGCAACTCCTATGACCTGATTTAATTGATAATGAAAGAATTGGGTTTTATATATTGTGGTTAGGTAAATGGAATCATCTGATTAGTCAAGTACATTGCAAGAGAGTGCCCTTTTTACTGACCTGTACTAATCCAAGAAAGAATGCCCACATTATTCAGAGATGTGGTCAGCATCTGAAGCAAACATATACCACAACTGACTTTGTGACCCCAGTTCCGCATCATCTCTCAAGGCAGATGTACCCATTACACAACAGAAAGCTCGTCACTTCAGGGAGAGCAAGTAAGGATCAAGTTTCATGTTTAAAAAAAAGGCTTATTGAACAAAATGGCCCTTTCTATAAAACATCAGTTGAAGAGGCAACCTGTAGAAGCTCCTTCTACAATGGCTTCATGAGATTGCAACTTACAGATAAAAACTACAGCCACTTAGGCAAAGGCTAGTTGTGGTTCTGAGGATCCCAAATGTAAATCCTCTTGTTATTTATACTCTTGATATCTTGCAGAGTGACAGCATTGATGTGAACCTAAAAATCTTGCATCAAAAAATTCACTGCTGGGTGTGTATGTAACCCACTGATCTTATGACTGCAGCTGAAGCCAGCAGCTGTTGATTTTATTATTTAATTGGGTCCAGTGACTGTTTACCCACTGGCTAATGAAATTCCTCTTTAGTGTCGTTGTTGAAGGTTGTATGATTTTAAGGCTGATGGAAAGGGCACCCTAAGAAGCATCAAACTGCAAAACAAACTGTATATAGTAATGCATATATGGAATAGAACATCCTAAATTATTTATACAAAGACATTTATTTCCTTTAACAGCAGTGAAATAAGGCAGGGTTAGGAGTTGAGAAGCCTGAATTATAATTTCATTAAGCTGTTTTTTCTCCCTTACAGTTTAGAGTTATGCTCCTTTACTTTACTTTCCTGGTTCTACAAACATAGATACAATTTTGTTTCCCAAAAGGGAGCTGGTATAAATGTGCATCTGGTGTTGGTACTCAACAAATACAAAATTAATTACTGATTATAATGACAACTGCAACGCTTCCATTCGCTGAAATTAAAATCTATGTTCAAAACATATGGAGGTCAAAATCACATTAAAAGTGAAAAGTTGGTTTTAAAGTTGTTACAAAGCATTTGGATAGCCTTTTTCCCATTGAACCAACATGATGTTTTCAGCTGTAGCACGCTTCAAGCTATCACAGTATCATTTAATGAAGAGAGAGGAAGATAATAGGAAACAGTGAATGCTTATACTGACAACACAACCAAAGATGTTTTGAAGGAATATCCATGGTTCACTTGTGCTCTCTCCTGTAAACTCTTTGCCATACCTTGAACGGTGAGCTCTGCAGACACAGATGCCTTCCCAGCGCTGTTTACCACTGTGCATGTGTAAATTCCTGAATCAGCAAGCTGAGCATTTTGGATTTCCAAGAATTGGATGCCTGTTTTCTCAAACATGTTGAAACGCTCATTTTGCTGCAACTGAATATCACCCTGCAAATATCACAAGACACCATGAGACAGCTAGCTATCAGTAAGAGAAGGGGAGCAAGAAATTTTTTGGTAAAACATCAGGTCAAAATTCCTTTCTCATATCTTTTAGCCAGATTCCTTCTATGAATAATACTCAGATGGTATAAACAAAAAACTGTGTCCAAAACTTCTAGAATTCATATCTGCAGGAGGCTGTTTTTCCCTTCATTTTGCCACCCACTCCTCTCAGTTTGGTTTTGGCTTTTCATTATTTACTATACCCATATTCCTAGAAAAATTTCTTTTCACTCTATGTGGGCTCAAGCCAGTTTTCTGTTCATGTTTGTTCCAGGAGGTCAAACATCACACTTCGAAGCAAAAACTTCCAAGCTGGGGAGTAGTTTTCTATCCCTCAATAGCTACTTTATCCTGTATCACTTCAGGAACTGGAAAAACTTCTGCATAAGAGGACCTCATCAGTGGCCAGGAGGGAGTGGCAGAAGGCACTAGGCATACATTAAGAGAGGCATTGCTGCAACACAGCTCCTTTGCAGTGCTACACTGGAGTTAAATCAAAAGGTATGGCTTTGAGGCAGGAAGAAATGCGTGTAGTTCTATGCTCTCTGTTACATAGATTAGATGATCAGAATGACAATTTTTGCCTTTAAATTCTATGAAATAATTGACCAACACCTCATTTGTGAGCAAATCAGTGCTTCTGCTTCAGCACCAGCCATTAAAGAGGAGTCCCTTGCTATCGGGCACCATGTCTTTTCCTATCCTAAGTTTACAAAGGGAAAGTGTACAAATCTACAATTTGTAGGGCTTTGGTCAGTAAACATTTGGGAAACACTACAGTGTTTTCAGACACTGTCATTCCTGAAGACTCTATCAACTTACTGCTCTCTGGGTGCTGTAAGTCCTATTTGAATAAAAAAGCTAGTTCACGTCAGGGGTTTGGTGGTGATACAGTAGGAGCTTCTGTTCTTTGCAACTTAACAAGTAAGAAAAGGGGAAAGAAAATAAGCGGAGTAAGACATTTACACAAAAGCTTATGCCTTAGTTCTGAAAAGTGTAATTTTAATTGTTTATAAAGCTTCCATGCTATACGGAAGGTGGTCATGTGTTGGCTCTGCACCAGCCAGATGTGGTCCAGCAGCCATGTAAGTTCATTTCCATGACACTGAGGCAGAGCTAAAATACCTACCATTCAGCAGGACCCTGCAGTGCCATCCTGACATGACCAGAAGCATTATGGGCCTTAACTTGTTTGCAGCTAGCCAAAGCACATGCATGATTATCTGTTAATCCATGCCATATGAATAGGGATGCAAATACATGCTCCACAACAACAACCTGCCGATAAAACTCTGATAAAGAGCAACAACATGTTTGCACTTCACAGAGCATATGAATTATTGAAAGACGGCTTCATGGTGCTCAAAATAGGTGCTAAAATAATATTATGAAAGCCTAAAGAAAACCAATTTAACCAAAAGCAATGGATTGAGGATAAGTTCAAGAGAGTGGACTGGGTGTCTGCAGCCCAGCAATGGTATGACTACTGAACCTCGGAACAACATACCTGTGGTATTTTACAGAATAATATATGCAGACCTGCAAGTGTTGAAATATGTTTTTTAAGGACATAAACATGAACAGAACTCATGGAGCTGATAATAATAAGAACTTTGCATACTTAATTCATTTGATCAGACAATGAATGCCAGATTATAGAATAACACATTATACAAGGTGATGATCAATAGTAAAAGATATAATACAACCTCTAACAAACTGCAAAAACATGTATGAAGAAGTACCAAACTGTAGAACCAGGCTGCTGGATTACTAGTACCTACTTGCTGTTTACCACGCAGCCCTGAACAAAGAGAACTGAATGGCAAATCCTGTTTTGCACCGAGTTGCATGGCTGGAAAACCTGAGGGAGTCTGGTGGGACTGGAAGCAGGCTGTTGTGGAGCAGCTGTGTTGCAGACTGCCTAGAGAGCCAGCA
Source organism: Fregata magnificens (assembly GCA_013389945.1). Lineage (NCBI taxonomy): Eukaryota > Metazoa > Chordata > Aves > Suliformes > Fregatidae > Fregata > Fregata magnificens. The sequence continues at coordinate 26,177 of WAAD01002417.1, forward strand.
GGCCCAAAAGAACTGAGGGCAGCTGGAGGGAGAAGCAGACTCTAGATGGAGCCGCCAACTGAAGGAGATGTCTTAGTGAGTGCTTCCACAGCAAGAGGCTGCTTCTTTTCTGAGATGTACCCTGGCATTCTTGTATTACAGACAACAAGGACAAGTCTGGAATAAAGCAGACAATTACTTGCAAGCATTTCCCTGCTCTACGAGCAGTTTTCTGGGGGTTTTTTATGGTTCCCCCCTGCCACCCCGAAAACCTGGAGACACCAGAAGAAAATAAAAGCTCTGAGAAACCTTTTTTTTTTTACTATACATAAGGCAACTGTCTGTTGAAGGCTGAACGGGAGCAGGATGCCAACAGAGCAGTCATATATTTGTTCTTCCAAATTAAAGACAGTAATTGTAATTCTCTAAAATATTAATAGTTTCACTAAAAATGGCCTAATCAGTGTAATATTTAATTATCACCGGAAAGCCCTCTCCTTACTAACAAAAAAAAAGTGGTTGGAGATCTTGTGTATGCCCAAAGGGGGCACTAGGACTTAAGTCTTCAATGCTTTTTTAATAGCCTAATGAATTTTAAATATTGCTCATTTACAAAGCCTTTTTGTAAATGACAGGTGCTTACAATTCCCAATTTTAATACAGATCTGAAGTTGACAGCTCAGGTCTCCTTTATTTTATGTCAGACACTTTTCTGCTACCACTGTTTTAGCAGAGGTCAGACTGAAACAGTTGAACTGTTGTTCATCTGCCTTGGATTTTTTTTTTTTTAATTTGGAAAAAACAATTGTGCATGCCAAACCCCAATCATATCTGTTAATTCCTAAACAGATAATTTTCTTTTCAATTCAATTTCATTTCTTTGCAAACATCACCTTCACTCTAATGTACAGGTAAAACCCAATGTGAGTGATACAGAAAAGTCTGTTTATGACTGATACACTGGCATGGAACTTGGGAAATACAGCTGTAATTTTCACAGCTGTCAGAGACTCCTCTGTAACCACAGTCAAAACATTAAATCCCTGCAGGCCTTCTCTATAAAACAGAGATGATGATATATTCACATTTGCCGTCCTTTGTCTATTTTTCTTATCTAGTTAGTAAGGTCTTTGGGCAAGTATGTCCCATACTCGCTATTTTTATAATGGAACCTGGATCTTGTTTGGTGCTTTCAGATGATTTTTTGTACAAATATGTTCAACAATGAGACAAATAAGGGAGAAGTTTATACTGAGAAGGAATGCTATTATCTTTTGCGAGTTTATTCAGCATAAAAATGAGGAAGAATATGGCTCTCCTTGTATGTAAATTCTCACCGTGATAATTTGCAGTGGCAAAGGCATTTCATCCTTTCAAGTCATAAAATTTCAAAAGAGAAAGAAACCATTAATTTTGGGGGAAATCATACCTTAAACCAAGTTACTTGAGGCTGAGGTCGTCCTGTTATTTTACATGAGAATTTGCCTGTTTGGCCTTCACGGACAACAACTCTGTTGGGTTTTGTAGCAAACTTGGGTGGACTCTCTCCCCAGATGCTTGGCCTGTGCTCCACAGATGGAACAGAAAGTCTTCCCCTGGAAAGGCAATTGACATCCTGGTTTTACAGAAGAACTGGAAGCTGTTGTGGTTAGAGCACACTTCAGGAAGCATTTTAGATCAGTGGTCTGCCAACAAGGGTATATAATTGATGGTAACCAAGATTGTAGTTACACAGTATTTTTTTTGGCCAATGGAAGAAATGGAAATGCTGGTGATGACTGCTCCTGACTCCTCATGCAACTAAGTAGTATGATGCTACACACCCTCATCCAGCATACACATAACCCACATAACAGGTTTTGGGGCAATTTCAGGTGCTTATAAGCAGAGCTGGGCAAACCAAATGATAGGAAACACTGTATGTATTTAGTTTTTCCCATTTTGTGTTTCTTAATTGACTTCTAATAGGTTATTTGTGCATACTTGTTCACTGTTCACAGTTTTTTATCATGTAATTTGTTTTGACATTGAGTGCAATGACACAGTAATTTCTGATTTATGAATCAGCAATTTCTTTTTGCAAGATTTCTGACATGTCCTGGTAAAGATTTTTGTTTGGAATCTCATTCACTACAATGTTTGCAAAGCAAACATGAAAAGGGCACAAAACCAAAGTACACCCATCCTGGGTGAATATCTGTTAAGTGTAAATGGCCAGCTCTACTTACATGGATGGCACAGCTGGGAAATGACATGTGGAATGAAACTAGAGTGACATCAGTGACTGCAGTCCAAAACCCTCAGTTACACAGCCATAAAACATAAAACATCAAGCAGTATTACAGCAAGAATAAAAAAAAAAAGGTGCAACTTCAGGTCTGTTAATGTCAAAGGGAACACTCACACTCTTTGCTCTGAAGCCCTGGTACAACAAAGACACACATTAGCAGATGGCAGATGGTGATTTCTTTTTTTTTTTTTTTTAACCCTTTAATTTCAAGCAAACTGAACCATTTTCAAGGCCTTGTTTTCCAGATCGCCTTTTACCACATGCAAGTAAGATGTGTCAATACCTCACCATTTCTACCAGGTGTTAGCTACTAACAGAGACTTCATCGCCTTCATCCAAGGTGCTGCCAAGACATTATAGTTGCCATATAGGCAGCTCGAGGTTTCTAAGTAAGAGATGATACCATAATGAAAGGATTTACATGGACAAGAGGACCAGCAAAAAATCTTGGGAGAGAAGGGTGACTGTAATATGCTAAAATGGAAAACACTTCATCATATAATTAAATATCTGATGGCTTTTAATGTCATCTTCCTCATGTAACACTAAAGAAGAGCATAAATGCGTATTAAAGAAGTCTTTTAGTGACCATCTTTAGGTGGTGTTTCTGTATTTATATATCTATACCCATATACTAACACATTAAAAGAAAATCAACTACTAGCTAGCCTGCAGCTTTATGGCTGTTCCCTAGATGTACAGAAACTGAAATGTATTTTTTTTTTCTTTTCCCTCCTCCCTGTTTATGTAAGGCATAAACTTCCCATACCATAAAATTATTAATACCGAAAAGGAGTAAAACACATGAGAATGAAAAATGAGGACAATCACGCTAACTCCATGCGATGCAATGGATTAGGATAGTGCTTTGGAAAGTCTGAATGTATAACAAAACCTAACAGCAACCTCAACTGTCCTTTCTTGCTTTGATTATTTAGCATGTGTGTATTTCTGTAGCATATTTGCCATACAGACATAATCATGTAAAAGCCTTCCTGATTACTCCGTTTCACTTACTAATTTCACTGTTGTAATCTCAGTTAATTTTAAAATTCAAAACATACATAAACAATATTCATATCAATGGCAAAATTAAAATCTTCAGTTTTAACTATCTGTATTCTGATCACTAACATAATCAGAAACGTATTTTTGTCTACATCCAGAGCGACTGAGTCCCAGGGATATAAATCAGAAATAATTCTGCTTAAATTCAAGCTACTTATAAAGAAATGAATTCAGCTGTTGGAAGAATTAGGCCTGGGGCTTTTAAAACAGTGGCATTCACTTAATTGTAAATGCTTAGTGAAGTGCAGAAAGTACATGACAGCAAGAAGGCTCTTCTGTGTGCCAGCATAGATGACCCCATCAACCCATTCTTGCTAACAGTTACTCCAAACCATTCTTGCTAACAGGTACTCCAAACCGGAACAATTCTTTCTTCTGGACTACAGTTTACCCACTGTGTTGCTTGGAAATACTTAAATTATATGTGAGAGAATGCTGATTTCAGTTTCTTTTATTTCTTACTGATGACTCTTAAAGTAGCATTTAGTCTGGCTTTATAAGGAGACTGTCAGGTCACAGAAGATGTGGGGAAGGATTTCTGAATATCAGAGAGCAGAGACAAGAGGGTGCAGTATTGCAGATACCAGCAGAATGGTCTGTTTTCAGCCAGATTAATTCCTGTCAGTATGAGGAAGCAGTAGCTGTATCAAGCTACTTACATCTTCCTGACAGCCTCAACCATTTTACTAACACAGCAGCTCTCATAGAAGCTATTCTGCTTGGCATAAATGGAGATTTGGACTTAGAGCATTTGAGTTCACAAATATCGAAGTGTTTCTTTTCAGATGTTGCTGTAGCTGGCACCACCCTGTCTCTGAGAGCCCAGCCATTCTTGCTATCCCCATCTCACAAGTGTGAGAAATCATACCAAGCAGTTACTCTATTCCAATGCAATGCTGTGCAGAAACTGAGTCATTAACCACCAGGCTTTGCTTTCCTCCATTCCCTCTGATTCTTGCACAGGTAAGGAGCCTTGGGAATATGTTTCCAGTGAGGAATTACTGAGAACTGGACAAGAATCCAACCCTTTTTGACTGGCACTCAAAGTGAATCAGAGCTAAAGACAATGCAGGAGGCACTTAAAATGGGGAGAAGTGGTTATTCTTTAGAAAGAGTAATTTTACTTGTTTTCCTACCAAAACATATTTAGGTGTCTGTTAAACAATATCAAAGCCAATGGACTTCTTACCCAGGGGTTTTGGCACTGGATGGCAGGCTGTATTTCTTCAAGGAGTTTCCTGTAAGCATGGGACAGAAAGACAGGAAGTCAGAAGTTTGTCAAGACCATTGGGAATTACAGATACTAAAGACTATGTAAAATATTAATTTCTCCAGGTTTCAAACATAAAGGAGGAATGCAACACATGCAGTATAAGGTTATGTCATCTGTAGTCCAAAGTTAGGCTCCCCAATTTCAAAAACAAGTTTTAGCAGAGTTATCGTCTAACCCCTGGCCTCAGCAGTAACAACACTGCAGATATTGTTCATGCAAAAATATTTTTAAACAAGTGAATGAAACACTGTGTCTAATCTCTACAGTGCAGCACTAATTCAAATTAAGATAGCAAAAAAAGATTTTTGGACTCTGAAAGAGGTCTAACTTTACTTGGTTGTTTTTTAGTCCTGTGCTAGCCCAGAGTACCTTTTCTGTAAAATGATTATTTTTGAAGCACAATAGTTCATCATGCTTGCTGGTGTGAGCAATAGGGAGATGCATAAGAAATCGTGTAAGCTCAGCGCCATCTACTGCACACAGCATTCCTGGTAGCTTTGGCACGTTAAAAAAGGGTAGTCACCTGGGGTAGATCCAGAGTGGCAGCATGAAACAAATAGCTCTGATGGCTGTGAAAAAAAATTTGTTCTAGAGCTTTATAAGAATCTACATTACTGTCAGATAGGACAGCCATGCAGGATGGAAAGACTAGATTGTGTTTCAGTCAGTCATTTTTTCAAGTAGCAGTCAGCCCCACATAGATATCTTTGCTGAGAACAGAAAAAATCTGTGCTTTACTATCTGGATGCAGAGAGGGATTTTTAGGATAAAGACCATGTAATTCTTAAACGCTGAGAAATTCAGTCATTGGGTACTGCCATGAAATTGCTATTAAACTGCGGCAAAGCCCAGGTCAGAAAAACTGATACAAAAGGTGCTTTAAAAAATCCTCCACCTCCATGCAAGTTGTCACTCATCATAAAAGTTATCGCAACTTAAAACTAGGGGAAAAAAAAGATTTTGCATAATTTTCACAACAGAAGGCACTAACAATCATGCCAGATTGATGCATATTTCAGTATGTACTCTGAGGGTATCTGTTAGAGATTTTGACTCTGAATAAATCCAAATGCTGATTGTTTCAGGACTGCTGCGGATTTTTGCTTTGCTTCAAGAATTCAACACAAAGTTGTGACCTGAGGAGCTTTGATATTCAACAGATCTCTGACATCACCAAACTGCAAAGAGAGAAGCAGTACAACTGATTTCCATCCTTCCCTGGCTTTGTGTCACTCTTTAGATTTTAAATTTGGCAGTTTGCAACTATCTAATATGCAGACATTCCCTTAAAAATTCCTGCGTTTGATCTTGGCTGTTTCCCGTGTGACATTAAGCATGCAATTACAACCAGGCGTTCAGCTTAGCAAATGGAAGCATGCATGGAGAACTCCAGAAACCCATTTTCTCAGTGTACCTATCTGATAGGCTGTGAAGAAACCAAGATTGCCACAGTTTTTACTGCCTGAGAGAAAATGCTAACTTTCCAGGCCTTTGTTTTTTAACTGAGTGGTGGCTTCCATGAAAATTACAAAGTTTATAGCAAAGTCTTTAAAACTAGGTCTTTTGTTACCTAGGCATCATCATACACATCTGAAACTGAATGCACTTTATCTAGCTATAGACATGTAGTTCCCCACAAAATATCTTAAACTGTGAAATGCAATTAATGAATCTTACTCTTGCACCAGTGAGAAAGCATGTGTGTAAAGTTGTGATTTTAACCAGACTGTTTAACACAGCTTGTTCATTTAATTAAACTCTATAATCATTGCAGCAAGAGTATAAGTGTCCTCTTACCTTCCACTGTCAGTTCCACGGTCACTTGACGAACCCCACCATCATTTGCAGCCTCACAGGTGTATTTACCACCATCACCTTCCTGTATGCTTTTGATTACTAAGCTGAATATCCCCCGAATACTGCGGTCCATGACATAATGGTCTCCCTCTGGGACAGGATGCCCATTTCTGTACCACGTGATCTGAGGCTCGGGGTAGCCTCTGACCTGGAAAGATGTGAGAGAGAGTGGGGAAAGGCGGCAAACATAACAGATGATGGCATTAGGAAGAAATGTTGGACATTTAGCAATGCAGTGGAAAGTTCTTGACACAGGAGCTGTTAAACACATACTCTTTGCAAGCCAAATGGCAGAACGTAATAAAATGAAAAAACTCTTGGATAAGTCAAACTGTTAAAATCGTAAGACTAGCCAGGCAGATAGATACCTACACAGAAAAGTTTCCCACTAGAATGGTTTACCTGCAGAAGCATAGTGACGGTGCCAATGAAGAATCCTGACACCTGGGTCCCCATTGTTCAGAGACTCAAGGGCAGTAGTGCTACTATACCTCGAAGTATGCAAGATTGCAAGGTATCTAGACTGAAATTTTCTAGCGTGGCTGCCAAGTATTAGGCTTATATTGTAAATCTGTATGGAGCCTTCTAGTTTTCAAATGTGCTTAGATGTAGTAGCTCCTGACAATATACAGGCAAGAAATGCAGACACACGCCAAATTTTGTCTTGATCGTTAAAAGCAGAAGATAAGGAGTTGCAAT
>WAAD01002419.1:0-42296 GCA_013389945.1 Fregata magnificens
TTGGACGCCTGCAGTGAAGCCTCAAGCCTTCTGCGTAGGAATGCTTTTGCTTGAGGAAGCCTTTAATGTGAGATCTCACAAATGAGTGTTTTTCATGTATTTCTTGAATAGTGAGTATTGTTTTGGAGAGTACACTTATATAGTACTTTATCAAACCGTTCTGTTTAGTTTATTAATAAAGAATGCCTCTACAACTTGTCTGTAGACTATTGCCTGTTCATTATCCTTGATTTTTTCTATTAAAACACTAGGTTTTTCTATGGTTTATTTTCTCAAGCTGAAACTTCATGATTTGTTCATAATAGTTCATCTTTATGTTGTGATGTTTTGAATTTTATAGTTTCAGAGGCTTCTGCTTTTGTTTACCATTCCTCTACTCACTTAAAGTTTCAAGCTTTTTTCCAGGTTGAGATATTTTTTAACACCTAAAGTGAGATTTGAAATCTCTCTGTTACACATTTGTAGAAAGCATGTGTGGAAATGACCATGTAAGGACCCTTTACACCTTCCAACCTTCATCTTTAACTTTCATGGCAATAGAAGTGAAATTTCTCAGCCAGGAAAATTTCCCAGTCTAAGCTGTGCCTGTATTTTTTGTTTGATATTCACCTCAGCAGTTTATAGGACTGTGGATCTAGAGGGTTTAGTGCATACTTGGGGATAAAGTGCAATAGTGTTTCTTTGGTAGTGCTTGATTACTGCTGGTAATGACCACAGACTTTAGAATGAGGTATACAGGCTCTGAATACATTGTCTTTTTTTCTCTGCTTGTAGCATGATGCCAAATGCTTTTTAACAAGAGACTGAATGAAATATGGTCAGTACTAATATTTGCTTGTGGTTAACAGGATAATGCCTTTTCTTCTATTCACCAAACTCCTTTCAGAAATGCTGTCAGCATTCCATTCTACAGTAGGAATCTACAGGTCTACTGCTTTCAGGGGTTTTTTTTTTGTTGTTGTTGGCTAAGCTTTTCTCCAGTCAAAGATAACGATTGATTCACTCCATCAGTGACTTGGGTGTCAGCTGCTGAGAGCTTTCGAAGGTAAATGGAACTGCAACAGACTAAATGATACTAGACAAGAACTATAGTCAAAGAAAGGTTATTGTGATATTCCTGTTAAACTGTAGACATATTGATAACCGGTGACCTGTCTCTGCAGTCTAAAACACTGTTACATGATAACCTGCTATTAGTATGCAAAGGCTCAACCTTTAATTCTTTAGACATGGTGGGTAATCAAGTTTGCTCAGTAAAGTGCTTTCAGTGAAATAGTAATCCATGTGTCCGTAGAGATATGAGGAGGGAGCAGCTTTGCCATTTTGCATTGTCTTTTGTCCTGCAAGGTACTAGAGCTGTTTATGAAGTTACATGAATGCTAGCCTCATTTGCAGTCACTGTTCTGTACCCATCTCTGCACTACTGGGCTATATTGCTAGCAGTGCTCAAACTAGCAATGCTAAAGCAGTGTGAAAAGTTTTTGTGTTGTTTTCAGTGACTGGAAGAATTCCATACTGGGTAGCATGTCTTACAGTATTCTTCTGTGTGCAAGAGATTGTGAGGTGTAAAATGAAAATTTATGAACTGTAACAAACCACAAGATGGTGCTGTCATTATGGATAGATATTTATTAGCAACAAGGGTCTCTGCCATCAGAGAAGAGATCTAATGAATTTGTCTGATCATCTTTAGTCATTACCAGTTTCAGGATCTCAAAGCAATGATGCTCCTGTTAGAAATTGCTCCATAACTTGCACCATCATCAAGACTGCTTTCCCACTTGTGGGCAGGTACTTGTTAAAGATGTGAAGATTTCACAGAATTAGAGGCTTGGAGAATCTTTCTTACTATTACTGTTTGTTTGGCATGAAGTTCACTTGGTTATTAGAATAATCATTAGAATGTGTGTTTTTTTCCAAAGGAAAATAAATTTAAAGAACGCAGTTTTCAGACCTCTCACAGGTTAAAATGTGTTACCACTATACCAAAAGAACTTTGGAAAGTTTTGCTGGGTTTAGCAAAGCTTTTTAGAATTTATGGCACTTTTATGACTACTTAAGCAGCTTTGGTTTTTACCACACCACCATGCCCTCGCTGACAGATGGTAAAACCCCTTTGTATTTACAAAGGAATAAAACTGGCACAAGGACAATCATTGTGGTGCAAATGAGCCAGGGGCTTGGCAAGGGGGAAGGTGGCAGCATGGAGTGAGAGACCTGGTCTAGTACTGTAGGGAGGAGATGGGATGCAAGCAGAAGTGCTTTTGAAATAAATTTTAAAAGTTGGGATTATTTAGTACACTTTTCAAAAATATTTCAATGTTTGACATTCAAAAATGAAAAAGTAGAGGAACATCTTCACACTTGGGAGACAGTTGTCTATTGTTTTTTCACTTACAATGCAGAGGTGTGGTAAATGAATTTATAATCAGTTTAAAGAAGTAATTTTCAGAGATATTTTTCCATCTGAAAAACAAGTAAAACCATTATTCCCTGTGATGAGAGCATGCAATGCACTGTGGTACCCAATATGTTCTTTAGCACTCCAGCTAGGTGGGGTAACCAAACACAAGAATAATCTTAGGAAATAGGATTCCTCAGGGCAGTATTCCATAGTGAAATTCAGTTTATGCCATGGCTCTTTCAACTCCTTCTGCTCAGTTCTGTGCTTCTGGTTTCACTTGTCTCCAGTGAGGCAGGCTCAGATGGTCCAGGACTGCCCTTTGTGGCTGGGAAACTGGCAGGTTGGCTGTGGATGAATTGCTTCAGTGCTTTGGTCGGTCCAGTACCAGAAACTCTTGGTGCCTGCTGCCCAAAGGAGAATAATTGCTTTCTGGATTTCACACTTCTTTTCCCTACCCTGGTCCTTCAAGGGCAGCTGAGTTCAGTACAGACAGGTGTTGACTTTAATCTGTGCTACCAATTAATGTTTTCTCTTATTTACCTGTATATTCCTTCTGGAACAAATCAGTACACAGGCTGTTGGCAGTGCAGGCAGTCTGAGAGTCTATTTTTAACCTTCTTCCCCTCACTTGGCACATCAACTTTTTTTTTCCTTCACTGTGAGAGAACTCAACAGAAAGAACAAATAATAACAAACAAAACAGATTAATTAAATTCAGTGTCACCTTCAGTGCTAGAGCAAATAAAATTACTTGAGAGAAATCTAGTTTAAGTCATTAGCACCAGTCCCTGGTGAGGAACAGTGCAGCTTCCCTCTGCTTTGGGTGGAGAATGGGTCTTTCTACCTCCTACGTGATGCTACCTCCTTCCCTTATTGCTCCCTGAGGTGAGAGGCTTTCCTCTCCACTCAAGAAATACCAAACACTGAAGCATACACTATCCAACCAAACCCCACCATAGCCAGGGAAATAGCCACCATTTATCCATTTGGGATGAATGTCAGGTGAAACTAATAGCCCTCACTCAAAACAGGGGCAAATACAGGGCATGAGAGGCAAAGCAATTTTCTTTGCTATTGTCTGGCTATTGTGTCTAGGAGAGATGCAGAAGACATTCCAAAGAAAATGTGCTTCAGGGAAGAAGTGAGAAAGACACAGCTGGAGAAAGCCCTGAAAGCATGGCTTCCAGAGAGTCCTTTGGGGCAGAGTGCTTGCCAGAAAGGAACTAGCCTTCTGTGCAAAAAACCACCTCCTGTTATTTGTTCCCTGTCATATTTAAGAAAAGCTACTCTTGTGCCACCTGGTAAATAAACAGGATTATATTGGACATACTGGCTCCCACTTTTATTTTCTCCTTCCTGAAACATCACAAAGAAGCTAGAATTTTGCATAAATAATAAACTTTCCATTATCATTGTCACAGCTAGGTCTGAAAAGATCTTTCACAACTCAAAGTGGGATGGTGAGAGAGCTGCAGCTCAAAAACTGAGTCTGAAGAATGAAGTGTGTGCGCACGATGTGAACACCCTTGGTTCACATACACAATTACCTCCACAGCAAAGCCATTCTGAGAACTGCAGAATACTAGCCTGGCTTTGTAACTTTCCTAGGCTCTTAAACAGATCACTGCACTGTAATAAGATATTGTCATACCTCCTCCCACACCTCTGTGTGCCTTCCACTCTGTAGCCTGGTTCCCCAGGGAGCTGGCTGACAATAGCAGTGACATGTGTGTTTCCAGGAAACTAATAGAAAACTTTTGATTAGTTCATCTGGTTTGGTTCTTAAAAGGAGGTGGGAACCAAGGGCTGAGGAAGAGATGACCTGTCTTGACAACTATAAACAAAGTTTCCCTTTCCAGCACAATCTGGGGTGTTAGGGCCCTCAGGGCACCAATAAACCTTAAAGGCCCTGATAAGCCTCAGCTGAGGCTTCCATTCACGCCCTCTGCCTGGGGGGCCATTTAAGCTCAGGCCTGGGCAGGCCTGGGGATGTCCTTTTTGCCTGAGTTGCTGTTCTAAGTGTACTTGTTTCTGGGGCTAGCTAGGTTACAGCCAAGGCTGGTTGTGGACCTTGTTCTGGACTCTGATCTGTAGACTGACTTCCCAGCTTGACCTTGGACCTGCCTTATAATTGTAAGCTTGCCTGAAGATCTGGACTCTTAGTTGAATCTGACTGCTATCTCTGAGTCTGCTATTTTCACCTTGCTTTTGGGTACTGTGGGATGGAGCCTTGGCTGGCAATTCTCTGCCCTGCTGGCTGTGGTATTGCACTTGGCTCCCCATCTCTTTGGGAGCAGCAAGAACTTTATTATTGTCAAGCTTCCAGCAGCCTCCTGTGGCTGAAGCTTTGCATCTTCCTGATGAGCTTTGAGATGTGTCAATGGTAAGCACAGAACAAAGTGCCCCACATAGTTATGAGTTATTTCTGCTGTTAGTAAGAATGATATACCTGACTTGTGATCTGGTACAGATTAGCCAGATGAAGTTTTACTGCTGGATACTGATAGAGCTGAAGTTTGTGGGATCCTTTTGGATGTCTAAGGGGCTCTACGAGAAGAGCTATAGGAAAAAAACCTGATGTGGTAAGTGTGGATCAACTAATAGTTTTCACAGCTGGGGAATTGCATAACAAGTATGGACGTTGTTGAGTTGTTTAAAAACTACTAATTTGTTTCAAAAGGCTTCCTTTTCACCGGTATCACTCATTACACCTTTGAAATCTGTATCCTCACACAGCTCTTCAACTTGCTTCAATTTCAAAGCCTCTGTTTTTATATTGATTGTGTGTGGCAGATTGCAAATAGTCTCAATTTGTCTCACTGCTTTCTTTCTACAAGTAGTGTGTAACACTCTTCCAGCCCAGGGTGAGAAGGTACTTTCAGCAGCAAGAGAACAGAATTTGTTGAATTATATTCTATTTCAATTAGAAGGCAATCCTTCTGGCTACACGGGCCTATAACTCTGTAGAGTGATATTCTACTTTCTTTCTGCAGTCAGGAAAATGAATCATATGACAGGTATGTACCTTCTAATTGAAATAGTGGCCTGTGACTTGGCAATCTACATCCAAACTTCAGCTTTGAAAGAAGCCTGGAGAACCCTTCTAACGCTACATATGCCTGTTCCCTGTTTCTAAAACTTGGACAATAAGATATGCTGTGCGCTTAGTCAACATGTATGGAGTGCCTGGCACAATGGAGCCTAACTTCAAGTAAAAGCAATACCAGAAATCAGTACCAGTCTGCTTCACTCACAAGTGATGAATACTGAGCCTAGATATTGTGTTTGTGTTGCCCCATCACCTCCTCCTAGTGGCACGACTTTGTCAGAGGCTGTTGTTGAGCCATGGCATGTTTGGGATGCAGCTGCCTAAAGGGGTGCTAGACCCATCTTAGCATCTGGTAGAGCTTTTCTAATGGGCCACCAGTAAGTGCTTCATGAGCAAGTCCTGTCCAAGTCCTTGGAGAAAACTGTCTTAGCTTTAATTCTGATGTGCATATTGCTACAGCCAGCCGGTAAATAAGGCAAATAAACATACCAAAACACCCGACAATAGCAGGGGAATGGGCACCCAAAATGTACAATTTTTAACAAAAGCATTTAACAAAGGAAAACTAGCACTCATCTGTATTATAAAATCATTTTATATTTAGCATTGTGTGAACATAATTTTTCTGATAACCTTTTTCTAGGGCAGAATTTTCTGAGAGAAATAGCATCAAGTGGAACAGAGGACTCCTGGATTCTTTCCCTGACTTGTGCCGTAGATGAGCTGTGCCTTCTGGTAAGACCTATGCTACCTCAGTTTCCTCTGGAGTTAAAGAAGCTTTCTCCCTCCTCCAGTACTATGACCATGCATATACAAATGTATCTAAAAGGTGACATAAATGTGCAGATACCACTGCAGTTTTTAAATAATATTGATTGTATGAGGCAGATAAAAACTTAAAATTGCTGTGCCTTCAGTATAAGAATATCAATATGTTCTGCAAACAATAACAGTGATGACTGCAGAGAACAGAAGATTTCTGAGGTATACAGTGATTATTATCCATTACTCTAATTTTTTTCAATCTAGAGAGAAATTGTAGAAAATTAATCAGAGGCAGAATAATTAGCTTTTAAAAGGGACCATCTTGACCTGGGAATGTATGGTTTGAGTGTGGCTCCTAGGTGCTGTGCGCTGAATCACTTGAGTAATGAGACAGATGTAAAGGATTGGCTAGCACAGAAAGCAACTTCAGAATCTACTCTGTAAACAGAGCAGTGCTGCAAAGCTCTGAGAGCCAGCTCAGAAAGGAAAACACTGCTTGTATTTGAGTGCCTGTGACTGCAGGCAGCTGAGAGTAGTGAAACCACGCACTGCTCCAGTCTTTGCTTCCAACTCTGCAAGGTGTGGGCAAGGACTCCAGCAAGGCAGAGAGTGAAGAAACAGCTGCTGTTCGTTGTCTTCACTTCTCACTTTATTTGGATGAGAGTTGAGCAGGAATATTTACTTGGGTACAGGGTGAAGAGCATGGAAAAATGATTTGAAGTTAAGGAACTGTCTGAAAGTGCCTAACCCTCGTATTCTTAGCAAACAGCAGTGCTCAAAGGTGGAGGAGGATGCCAAAGCTGGGCGCTCTCCGGAACTAAGCAACCTATCAAAGCTAAGACAACAATTGTTTGAGACCTCTTGGGATCATAATCCTAGGAAGAACAACAACAAATTCAGGAGTATCATGAATTCAAAAGCAAAATAATAGCTATTGCAAAACTTCCAGCAGCCACATCTACTTCAAAACCGAGGTTGGGACACTGCAGGAAAACACTCTGAGGGGAAACAACCTGTGCTGGCCAGGTTGTGGGAAAGCAGGTGGCCAAAAGAAGCCTTTCCTTCCTTGCTCCATTATGGTCTCTGGTTAAGTGTTCTTGTCCATGTGTGGAAAAGGCAGGAAAAAGCCTCTGCAAATTACTTCCCAGGTCTGTCACCAAAAGCAAAGAAACCATTTCGGGTAAGAGCGTGGGCTGATTAGCAGTCTTCTTGAAGAATGTCTGGCAAGGACACTGAGGACTTTGGAGCAGAAAACCTCTCGGAAAAGTCTCAGATGATTCCTAGCCTCCCGCCATATGACATGGATGACCAGCTCCTTCCCAGGGAGCCACGGAGTGCCTGGTGCTGCTTGGCATGGACCCTGGTGGTAGTCACCATGAACTCCTTGGTCTTTTTCATGAATTTGCTCCTGATGTTTGTCATCTTCACCATTGTGCTCCTTCCTACCATTGTGGTGGTTTACTTTGGCTTTCAATGCCACTCTCAGGTAAGTAAGCCTTGCTCCATTTGGCTGTTAACAGCCACCTCTAAGACAGGGCCATCCATAAGGGTTTTATTTTAGCCCATGGGGAACAGTGGCTGTAAAGGCAAGGCTAGACACCCCGAGCTTTGGCTTTGTTTTCATAAGGGGTGTGTATGTGTATAGATTTTTTTGGGGGGGGGATAGGGGGAGGCGGGAAGGAGGGGCGTGTGTAGACTGGGCTGGCAAGGACAGGTTTATGGTTGTTCATGCTGACCTGCAGGCTCTTGGTTGTACAAGGGAGTGATATCTCCTGCTTGGTGCCTGCAACACAGCTACCAGCAAGGTTGGCATGTGCATTTGTCTAGGGAAGTACAGGGTCGTTTCTAGACTAACTGTCTTAAAGTAGTTGGTCAGCACCCGTATGTTCAGTAGGTTAGCACAGAAAGGCTCTCACTGGAGAGGCAGAACACTGACAGAAGCTGCCTGTGACTGCCCAGCTCCTGGGGGACTGAGACACCATGGGACCCCCTGGTCCTGATCCCTTGTGCACTGCACTTTGTACAATTGCTTAAGTGTAAAGTGATCAGAGATAAATCTACAGCATTTCACAACAAGCTTGCATGAGATGCCAATCTTGTGGGCACATCTGAATGCTGGCAGGAATAAGCTATATACACATTTTTACCCCTCCCTTCTTCCAGTATTGTGGGAAATGGAAGCTTGATTGAGCAATAAAGTTCTTTTTGTGTGGAAGTAACAAGCAGCTGTGACAGGTCAGGTGAATACACTCCCTGGCTTGACAGAGTTGCTGTTTGCATTTTAATGTAACATTATTTCTCTCTTCTGTGACCTCTGTTACTGAGACCTGCCAACCTGAACTCCTCTGTAATTCACTCAAGTCCTACATGGGTTCTGATGGGGTTTCTTACTTTCCATTTAAGTTAGCCCTCTATGGTGTTTGTCATATTTGAGCTGCCTAACGACTAATTATAGAACTGGTAAAGTCTAACAGAATATATAATCCCCTTATGCCAATCTAACATTCAGATGTGTTCCCAAATGTGCTGTATGGTTTCTCACACCAACAAATGAGCCTACTTTGTCAGTAAGGGCTCTGGCTGTGTACATGTCTGTTCCAATTGGTTGCTGTCCTCTGGATTTCATTACTTATTTCTTCTTGGTATATTTCTATAAATATGTCTAGAATCACTTGACTAAGTGTAGATGTGAAAAACCAGTTCTCCTGCTTTCCTCACAGGCAGTAACTGTTAGACCAGCCCAATATGACTTCTCTTGCTGATTATCCTAAGTTAGAAGAGCTCTTTTACTTCCTACTTTGAGGGGGGAAAAAAAACCCCATACCCTGTAGTACTTTCTCCCAGCAGGGAGAATTGACTCAAAATACAGATGCTATCGGTCTCCTCATTCCACAGAATCTGAACTAAAGGGAATATGATTTAAATCTTCTCAAACTGATGTATTTACTAGAGAAATATTGAAATAAGTTGTTTTTCNGGACCTCTGAGTGAGCAGATCCTAGCATGGGTGGTAGGCAAGGATCCAGCCACGCAGCAGAGGTCAGCTGTTTGCCCAGTTTAACCCAGTAAGGCTCTGCTGACTTCTGTGGAGCTGTGTGTGGATATAGCTGTGGAGGTCTTGCTCCACAGTGAAGAAGGAAACAGGGAATGTGCTGTAACTTTCCAATAAAGTCATTGCATTGTATTATTCAGCTGATATCCCAGCAACATGAGTTGTCAGCCCACAGCTCCCTGTCTCAAAGCTCCCTGGCAAAGGGCCTGTGCTATTCTTTTCTCAGTACTGGTGTATTTGCTGGTCTGAGAAGTTTGGCTTTCATTTTTATTGCCCTGAAATTATGACAACTCATAGCTGCTGTTATTGAAAATCTTTTCCTGATCCATCAAACTAATGAACAGGGAGATGTCTGTCATGGTAACCACTTTGTAGAACGGGGCAGACACAAGTGCTGCTGCTAGTTGGAGTGAAGCATAATTCATAGAAATCATGTACTTCTGGGCCAGACAATTCCCAACACCTTCTGGAAATGTTTTACTATGGGATGCAAATATGTGTGATGCCCAACAGGGAGGCTCTGGAGGGCCTAGAGAGAGCAAAAGTGGCTCAGAGGAGTCATGATCTACCTGAATGGTCATGCAACCCTTTTTCACTGTGGGTTGCAACACTTCCCTTTTACAGTCCATGGCTGTTAGGATTTTTGCATACAAAAGGGCAGGTGTGTAGAATGAGTTTTGTGTTATTGAAGTGTAAGTCTTCACAAGAAATAACCTAATAAATTGTCCTTGGGAGACAGTGCAGTGTGGGACATTGCCTTGGTAAAATGGCTGGTCTGTCTCCACAAGTGCAGTGTGGATGCAGATTCTGTAAGACATGAGGCTCTTTAGGATAGGTTTAATAGGACATTGCCTGTAAAGCCCTTAAATCAATTTTTCCTATGATCTAAAAGTGGTCCTTGAAAGCCATAAATATGGACTTCAAACTGGACCCAAAACAGGAAAAAGTATGAGGACTGCCTCCTGGAATTACCCCTTCCAGTTTACCCTGCTCAACCCTCACCTTGGAAAACTTCAAGTTCCTCTTTGCACATGCAGTGTTCTCTAGTTGAAGGCTTTGAGGAGATGCAAAATGTTTTCAAGTGCAGCCAAGTACATCAGAAGTGAAAGCAACCATGTTGCTGTTAGCTGTAAGGAGTCTTTTAACACAGACTTTAATAGACATAGAGAGGGATTGCGGCAGTATGGCTCGACAAGAGCAGTCCTTTGTCTTTGGGCTACTGCTTTTCAATGCCTTCCTAGTAGACAGAGGCCGATTTTGGCATTGCAAATCCATTAGATGGATTTTTCTTTTAGTATGATGGGTTGTGTTTCTTGTACTGCTGAAAGAATACGGAAAAAGGAAAGGAAGCTAGGGGACATGGGGGTTGCCTGTAGCATTTGTTACTGCAGAACAACGGAGTGGCTTGACTCGCAGCTCCTGCTGCCAGGATGAAAGAAGGGCTTTAAATACCACTCAGCAAGGACCAGTTAGTGTGCTGGGTGCTTTGCAGTAACATGGGGTGAATGGGCTTTCCTGGAAGATTTTGCAGTGCAAAGAGATGCTAGGAGGTAGAAATGAGTACAGTGCATACATAGAAGACAGAACACAAAGGGGTCTGTTCCAGGGCAGGAGTCTGGAGAGTCTCCAGCCAGCGGGTAGCTATGGAATGACCAGCCTGCATCTGCAGAATCTAACATCTGCCTATCAAATGCTAAGTTGTGCTACTCTGATAACTTAATAAAGATTAGTGTTTCGTGCTTCAGGATCCATGTGCAGTGCTCCTGTCTCACAGTGATGCCGGAATAACTGAAAGCTTGATTAAAATGTGTTGTCAGTCACATAGTGTAGCCTGAAGATTGCTCAGCTTGGAGAGAGGGAAGAGGTGTGTCTTTCTCTGAAAGCACTAGAAACACAAGGGTACTTTGGTCACTACTCCTATCCACCACCAGGCCTGTGACAAGCTCTGTCTCTTCCCACAGGTGCTGCACTCAGCTGCCCGCTACTGCAAAAGCATCTTGGATGACAACAGCTCTTCTGCCCTCATCATCCTTGGTTTTGTCATCATGTCTCCTCTCATTGTGGTGGCCATGGCTATCTACTGCAGCCTGGCAAGGCGTCTCTGTCTTTTCATGTGCTTCCAGCCATACAGCAGGGCTGTGTACAAGGGGGTGAAGTGGGGCTGGTATGAGGAGGGAGGTCTGTGCAGCTGTGCCAACGGGTGGAACACTCAAGTCAAGGCCTGGGTATGAGTTTGCAGCACCAGAGGCCCTGCCCTAGCTAGCACCCTCTTCTCCCTGCCCTGTCCCTCCCCACCATCACCTCCCAGAATCACCATCCTGAAGCCTCTGGAGATGAAGGCTGTGTAGTACCTAGATGTGAGAGGAAGGGAGATCTGTTAATGAGCCATCTCCTACAGATTTGTCTGTAAGTGGGTAGGATTCTGCCCACTGTGAGGGAAATACAGAAAACACAAGTCCTTGACAGTAAACACAATGTTCAGCCCTGAAAAGAAGAGGGACTGGTCCCAGTGCATGTTGCATTCAGAGCACAGCACCATTTCCAGTCTTGACAGCATGTTCAGCCTCAGATGGGATACAGACTGCATATGTACAGGATTAAACAGTGGTGGGAGTGGCTGCTGACTTTGCTATATGCCTTGGAGAGGTCTCTTTGGGAAAGGCAGCCTTTAGTGAAGCATCCAGACAAGAGGAAGCAGCTGCGGTTTTCCCAAATGTTGGACTGCCAGTGTTTCTAACCTCTTGCAAAGGTGTCTGTAGGTCACTGTCTCTGTGATGTTTGGGATCCACCGCTTTCCTACACATCAGATATTCTTCCCCCACTTAGCAATCCCTCTTTCCCATGTCTATAGCAGGCTTATGCCCCTTTTGCTGTTCCTGAGTCAGGTCACTGGGTTGGCTGTGGAAACAAATACTGGTCTTTGGGTCTCTTCCCTGCCAGCTGCTGATCTGAAATATGCTTGTCTGGTAATGGCTGATGGTTATTAACTGGCAAATAGCTCCTTGTCCTTTATGCTGTGGTCAGGTGGTTTTGTCTGGGGCTAAATCTGGCTGAGGGTTCAAGTCAGTTTTAGGATTCCTGGCAGGAGGAGCTGAAGATTCATGGTGGCACTACAAGTTCTCCCAGATCTGGGCTAAGAGCTTATGCCTGCAAGGGACAGTGTATAATGTCTTGTTTTCTGAGGGTCACAGATACCTAGATTTAGGGTTAGTGCTGCAGTTTGAGTGGAGAACTGGAAAGGGTGAAACTGCTGAATGCTATGAATCTTTCGGTGCTCCAATAAGTCTGGATATCCGGAGGACCTAGGAGCCACTTCAGCACTGGTACTGTGTTGTATTCTCTGTGTGAAACAAGGACTGAATGGGCCACAGAGACTGACTGCCCCTCATGAAAATGCAAGTATGGCAGCACGATGGTGTCTGGGGAGCCTGCTGTGCTTAATATATGTGATCTGCAATACCCAGGGTGGTGTGCAGGGCAATGGTGGCATGCTCCCTAGAGAAGGGCTGTGTGTCTGAAACCTGCTGAGCAGGGAATGCAGCCTGCATTCCCTCCCATGATTCTGCAGAACAGGGCCTGAACTAATGCTTAGCTAAGTCAACTGGATCTCCCTCTTGATTTCAGTGATCTCTGAAGTAATACCACAGATCCTCTATCGTATGACATACCATAAATTGCAACTGAGTGAAAAGCACAGTGTATGTGAGAAGGTAGGGAAAAAGCATGGCAGCTTGGTGTGTTATTCTCTCCTTTCAAATCACTGTGGGTCTCTAGTGCTCAGTTAGTGAGGTCAGTGTGCTACTGATCACTGCAACCTGTGTAGTCCCACTGGCTGTTGTTCCCCTGTCTGCCACATATAACCATTTCAAGTATTACGTATAAATAAAGATCATGTCAAATCTCCATTGAGGGAGTTTCTCTCTGTTCTGTCTTAAAGCACTGGTTGCATCAAACAGCCGTGTGGTGCCCATTGTACAACAGTACATATCACTGTAAGCTAAAATGTAATTTTTGCTCTCTTTCTGAGGATTGATTTTTCCAGTCTACATGGCCTGCAGAGCCCTAGTCCTGCCCAGAGAAACAGTCAGTGGTGGCTACAGGTGAAAGTGAATTGAATTGGCAGGAAACACCCTGTGCATAGACAGTGAGACACTCAGTCCAGCCACCAAAACGGACAAGAACAACACAGGGACAGCTGAAGGTAAGCATGGCACTGTTGCTGGACCCCTTGTTTTGAGAGACTAGAGCCATTGGTTTGTTCTTTGGCCATCACATTACCTTGTGATGGTCATAGCCTTAGCTTTGTAGTCCAGCAAGCAGGCATCTCTGTGCAACTCTGTGCTGCGAACAGATGGGCAGCAGTGCAATATATCCACTTTGCTGGCTCCATGTGTATGTTCAACTGAGTCATTCTCCCAGCCTTCATTGCTATTTATCCCATCCTAGCAGTTGCGTTAAACCAAAGCCTCAACAAACCTCCTCCACAATACCTCAGGTGCAACTGATCTGATATTTTTCATTTATGTTTCTAGCTGTTGCTTAATGTTTCTGTGTACCAAAGAGGAATGAACAAGGTTGTTCCATCCCAGAACCTGAGTGGTTGAAGGAATGTAGAGTTTGCATTTTAATGTGTTTTCCATTGCTCTAGGATTTTGCAGGGTGAAAGTCCTGACTAAATTGTTCTGATGCCATTCAGGAAAGCAAGAATGCATTAGCACTTGCTCAGGCCTGTTATATGAGCATAATGGACTGCCTGACTTGAAAGGGGAAATAAAAGTGCAGCAAGTAGTTGGTTTGAGCTTCTTTCCTTTAAGCTAGAGACTTCTGTCCTTCCATAAAAGGATGTCTATTCTGAAGCTCCAGGCTTTAATGATTACCGTTACATCTTTGGATGCTTTGAAGCAGTAAGAAGAAAAGTTTCTTTTCCGTAAATACTCTGAAGCTGAGAGATCCACTTCACTGTGAGACACAGATAACAGTGGATTAGCTGACTGTCTCCCAGCAAAAACAACACAAATCAAGATGAGGGTGACACGTGCCTCTGTATGGCTTCCTAGAGAATCTTGCAGAATATGGTACACAGTGTTTACAAATACCACCCTCTAAAAGGTCCCTGAAACGCTACATTTTCTCTCTCTGGCTTGTCCTTCATTAAACGTAAAGATCCAGGCTCAAATAAATGTTGCTGACTTTCCTGTGTCTTGCACCTCATCTGACATGTGCCCTCATCTGCCAGGGACCACCTTCTGCTGTGATTGCCCCTCTGGGGTGACAGGAGTGGGTTTGCTCTAAGTCATAAGGTGTTTGATAGCAGGTTGCAGTGCATTTGCATCTGTACAGTGACAAAATCCTGAGGGATAGCCGTATTCCTGCTTTGTGCTTGCAGATGTGCTTTGAATATGGTGGGAAAGACACACACACACACACACACACACACACACAAAATTTGGAGAAGGCATCAGCAAGCTGGTCTGGATCCACAGGGCTAATAAAGCAGTCCTTCTTCAACTAGTTCCTTTGACAAAGAGCCAGCTTAGAGTCAGGAGCACATGATCATCTCATGTTGTGCCTCAGACCATAAGTGAAACATCCATCAAAAAAAAAAAAAATGGCAATTGATCATACTGCCAACTGTGTTCATTGCCATTCTTCCCTTTTGGTGTGGCCTTCTGTTTCTTTCCTACACCTCTGCTATCAGTCTCTGTCTCATCTTGAAGAGTGAAAAGGAGAGAAATAGTTGTAAGTTTCTGACAGGACTGAGGAGAAATAGAAGAAAGTTCCATTTCATAAAAAGGAGATATTGTGCTACAGGATAATAAGGTTTTGCCTGGAGGCAATGTTTGCTGACTGAGTACAGATATTTGATATAAGCTGCTGTTCCTTTTGCTCACCTGTCATTTAATCCAACTGCTTTTACAAGGAAAGTATTCTTAAACCTAGCTATGGTGCAAGTATTGTAGTGAACCATTCCCATTGCTGCCTCTGCAGAAGAAATTAAGAGTTATTGGCAACAGCCTTCCTAATAAAACAAAAATTGATTTAATTTAAAACTCTCTCTACAGAGAGTTTTAATAATGAAGGGGAAATGAATCTACCTGAAAGCACACTTCCTCTCTGTAGTAGAACAGACCTCATGTAAGATAGATCAGGCTGTGCCTCAAGGGTGTCCTGGCATGGCCTGAGAGCACAACAATGCATTGCAAACAGTGCTGTAACTCTGATGTGAAACTGGTTTGATCCTAAATTTCCTGTAGAGAGTACAGAGACATCCTTAATATCCTCAGCCTTGGATCAAATCCTGAGGGCAGCTGTGCCAGCCTGCTTTCCGCAGGGCTGATGTGCCAGGCAGGGACTGTGCCCACAGATGTTGGGGGGGGAAAGGGTGCTACCAAGTGATGCCTGCCTCTTTTAAACTGTCACAGACAGGGCTTTGTTCTGTGAGCTCCCAACCCAGTGCAGAGCTCAGAGCGTAGCTCTGCTTGGCAAGGTGCTGAGGGAGGACAGAAAGAAATTTATTTTAACTGTGTTTTTTAAAGTCCAGCTATGTATGAATTTAAGTTCCCTGCAACATCCTCTCCATGATTCAAAGCCATGGCACTAACCTGGTACTGATGTACCTCAGAAGACACTAAAATATATTTCCACCCAACAAGGCTTTGGTCAAGTACAGTGTTCATTTGTGCTTCCCTGCTCCTCTGTCATCACTGAATGGTCCAGATCCAAAGCAGATGAAATCACTAGAAAGATGCCATGTCTCAGTGGGTGTTTAATCATGACTTATTCTTTCACACCAGGGCTGGAAGGAGCTGTTCTGGCAAAGGGGAAAACAGAAGAGACGCAGTTGCGTGGCTACTCCTATGTCATGCCTGGGAACATGCAGTGGACCAGGTGCTCATGCAGAGCTGGACTCCTAAATCCATACACACAAAAAAAAATGTATGCAAGGGGGAATCATGAAGCTGAGCAAAATAAATGAGGCCTTTTACAGGCTATCACCTGTCTTCTGTTAATAATATGACTAAGGGGTTCATTAGGACTATTGACACTGCTCGTGTGCTTCCGTTTCACCCTTCCAGGTGGCTTCTCCAACACAGAAACGTATTCTTGGTTACCAGTATTTAGTATTTCATTTATTATTCCTTTCCTCTTAATTTGTTATCAACTGCTCACACTGCTCCTAAATGGCTTTGCTGCATAGTCAGCTAGAGCACCTAAGGACCACCTTTCATACACCTAGACAATGTTTCAGAAGGAGTCCTGCAGCCCAGGCTCAGCAGCCCAAGGCTCAGTTGCTATAGCAATACAGGTTTCCTCACCAGCTTGCACACACATCTGTGTTTGCCAGCATTCCCGACTTTGAGCCAGGCTTCAAGGCAAACATCAGCCATTTAACTGCTGGGCAGCCCTGGGAAAACAGCATGAGGGCCTGGCAAATGAGCAGTGCTGTGAGCATGTATCATTGATTTTTAGGCAAAAGTGGTATTTGCAGCCAACACTGTGCAATAGCAGCACTTTTAAAAGTAGATGCACCTACTATAGTATTGTATCTGGCTTTGCATGAGGGAGGCCACAAGGCTGGAATGCTCTCATGCACGCGACTGCATGGACAGCAACCTCTCATGCCCTGGAATAGTCTCAGTGCACTAGGAGAATGGGGAGGATGGTGAAGTTGCCTCGAATGACCAGGAGCATTTTAAAGCACTAATTATATGTATCTGTGGGTAGCATTGTGTTTCTCCTGGGGCTCGAAAGCAGACTCTTGAGGTCTCTTCCAGCCCTACTCACATGATTTTCATGTTCCTTTTCTTTTTCCCTTTTTTTCTTTTTGATCATGCATCTGGTCTGATAAGAGACTAACAAGGTTTTTGAATCAGCCATTGCTGAAAGGCACACAGCTCTCCTGCCCTGCCTTGCAGTGCTTAAGTCATTCACTGTCCTTAGGACAAACTCTCCTCTTAGTTATAAGCATCAGCTTGAGAGGAGTTCTTCATCACATGTGAGTATGGCCCAGCCAGCCTGGTAAGACATGAAGAGCTCTTCAAGGCTATGAAAAATATCAAGAATGGAATGCTGCAAACATTATTCTGAGCTTTGCGAAATGAACCAACATTTGCAGGAGCATTTAATTTCTGCAGTGTGAATTCCTAGGATAGAAAATCACTCAGAAAGAACTGAAAGTGTTGACAGTTGGTGCCAAGCAGGCAATTTACCTTGAGACATAGCAGGATATATTCTTAGTATGAGTGATATGAGACAGGTTCTTTGAGCCTGATTTATGGAAGGTAAAAGAGAAGTGCAATATAGCTGCAAGGGAGGGAATGAGTCCTAATTTGTAAAAGTTTCCTCCTCACAAGGAAGTGCTGTTACAGTCTGTCCAACTTGACAACACTGAACTGATTACCTCACCCCTCTGCTTCCATGGGCAGACTTTGTCATGGGCCTCAGCATCACTGTGGATAAATGATTATGGAAACTTTATATACAGATTACATATGGATTTAATATGACAGAAGTGAACACTAACAGGTTTCCACAAGTGGCAAGAGGAAGAGCGTCTCTCAATATAATGGCCTATTAAGGAATTTCTCTGATTTGTGCTGTGTGTAAGAGCTAGTGATGAATAAGCCCAGGTGCTCCTGAAATAAAGAACAAATTCTTATCTCACACAAGCATAGATCTGGCCTAGCATTATTGAAATCAGTGGAGATGATACTCTAGATTTGCCGCAGGGTAAATGAGAGCATGCCTCAGCCCAAGGGAGTGCAGAACCTGTACAAAACACAGGGAAATTCTAAGCCAGTGGAAACCAGGAACTGAATAACCAGTTCCCTGCCTCCTTGCATTTGCCAGTTGAAGCCTCTGAGTCCAGCAAAAATTCTAGCTGAAATGTTTGAGCCATTTCCCAGTGCTTTCAGCTGGGTATTGATACTCTGATGCCTTCAGTTATTGGAGCGCTCACCTGGGGGCAGTGCAAATAAGAACCATCTGTCAAGCTGAACTGAAATCAGGAAGATCTTCTTTTAGAGCCAAGGACAACATAGCATTTATTGGAAGGATGCTAAATTCCTCCTTTGAGGGAGGTTAGCAGAAACAAAGCTGGAACCTGCTGCACATACCATGAGAGGAACTTGAATGCAGACTGTTAGATCCAAGGGTAAAGCTATGGCTGCCTGGCTGCACCCCACCTGTGCTATTGACTGAGTCAGACCGAAAACTGAGTATCCTACCCAATCCCAAGGGGTGCTCTGTCAGCACTGGGAGTGGTGCAGGCAGCAAGTCTGGTTGTGAGAATGATCCCGGTTATAGCCATGCAGCACGTAGCAAAGAGCGGTGAAGACTGAGGCTCTGGGTTTCTTCTTGGGATGGTTCCTCCACTACTCAGGGCACAGCAAGATGCATTAAAAGGAACCAAATTCAATGCGAATTGCACGCACTCACAGCCGGAGGGGTTCTGGTTCTTCGTAAGAGTAAGAGTTACCAGTCTCTTGCAAAATGGTCTTAGGAGATTGGCTATTGCTCTCAGTCTCACCATAGGCAGTTTAATACTCCATGTGCTTAGTTTTCTGTGAATAACTCTTTAAGCTAATTTGGCAAGGATCTGCTCGGTAATATAATTCCAATGACATATGTGCTGGACAATTTCTTTTGCTCTCTATATTTGTGTTGCTAACTGCTTAACTGTAACTTGAATGTCTTTGGGGAAATTTCCATTGTCCTCCTTCACCTCCCTTCTCTTTCACTGAGCTGACTAGTCACTGATGATTGTTTCCAGTTCTGCTGGAAATTTTGGTTAGAATGAATGGAAGCAATTAAACAAAAAATAATCAGGCAGTCCCTGCCAAGGGCTCCTTCACTCAGTCAGCTGGTCTTCCTAGTACATAAGTGCCTGCAGAATGGGTCACAGGCTGCACCCTATCCTGGGAATACTCCCCTGGGACTGGACTGGGGTGCTAATTGTAAGAGCTGTTGTGCAAATGAAAGGGACAAAGGTAAGAATGAAAGTGGCAATTTAACCTGGGTTTCTGGCACACCAATGCCTCCACCTACATCAAACTAGTCTGTCACAGCAAAAATGCCCACAGTTTCTCCCCACCCCAGGAAGTTCTGAATGGCAGAAGGAAACAGAGAAACTGCATGCGTTTTCAAGTGTGTTGTGTGGCTCTGTTAAAATGCTAATACCACTCTGAAGCCATCGGTCAAGCACGCATTGCCAAAGGGCTTGTTGTTTAAGAGTTACGGAAGAATGTGAAAATAAATAAACTTTATACAAAAAAACCCCCAACAGTAACACAAAAAGTCTGGAAGGGTACATCTGCTAGACATTGTAGACAGTACTTCTCAGGTCTCTTTGGGACCTAGAGACTGCAATTTAGAAAAAGCCTACCAATTACCATGACTCATCTATGTTCAGAGGTCTGCACATTAAAAACACAAACTGGAAAAGAAGTAGAAAAAAGAGGCTGTTGGAGTCTGTGATGACCAGAAATCAAGATTGCACTTTAAAACTGACAGACTAGAGAAAGAGAAGTACCTCAGCATCACCAACACGCAAGTGTTTCTGAAAAGCAAACCTTTTCTTCAGGGTATTGAGTGCAAGCAAATATTGCCCCAAGTAACTCGGTGCCTTTGTTTCCCTACTTGAGGAATAGTGTTAATAGCCAGGCTCCCAAGGCCCAGCCAGGCTGGGTGCAGACAATGCCAAGGACTCTGGAGGTCTCTGCTGTGTTCTAGGATATTGCCTGGTATCTGCACACACCAGAAGTTGTCACCCATTTGAGTCCTCATGGTATGTTTGTTCCTCATAAGAAATTTCAAGGGGGAAAAATCACTTTGTTTCTCAAGGAGGAGGAAGGGGAATTATTTCCAAGGAAATCAGATTTATATCTGTTTATCTATCAGCTTATGTAGCTCTTGTGGATGGAGAGATTGTGCACCATTAGGTGTTGTCTGGGACTTCCTAATGGATGCTTTGCCTAGCAGCTTCAGATTAGCTTCTCTGTTCTGTGCCATAAAACCTTCTGCTGAATATGTGCAACAATACTCTAGAGGAGCATGAGCTGTGGTTTTATGAGCTGCTACACCAGATGTGGGGGCCAGGAGACAGGATTGGGCCGATCAGGACCATGGTGTTTCTTGGGTTCACATCTGGAAGTGCATAGCTGGATTGGCCTCTGGTTTTTTGGTCCCCCTTTAGCTGTCTGTCATCTTCTGGGATGGAATTTCCCCTCATTTCATATCCTGTTTGCAAATGCGTGATGTAGCTTGTTCTACACCTGGAGGAGCAGCTGTTTTCTTGTGTGCCCAAGCCTCAAGATGGTGCTGTGGGGCTGAGTCTGGAACATGCGAATGTGCTCTGGTGCATCCAAACGAGAGTGAGATTTTTTGATTTGGGACAGCTGGTCCTGGATGTTGTGCCGTTTGCTACCTGTGACTACAGCCAGCACCACGGATGCCAGGAAGGCAATACACAATTGGCTTCATAGTGTTTTATGTCCAGACTGAGAACCCACAAAGCCATGGGATTGGGTGGAAGCGGCATTGAGCACACAGGCTGGATCAGTGTTCCAATTCGAGTCTTGGCTCAGCATTACCATCTTGCAGGCTGTCTTTCCAACCATGTACCTGGGCATAGATTCTGGGTTGAATCCCTTCTCACCTGGCAAGGCCATTTCTGGTTAACAGGATCTATCGCTGAAGTTTGGCCAAATCTGGTCCTATGTAGGTGATGAGGGCTGAAAAATGCAAAGGGGGAGAGAGTATATGATGGTATGATCCTATGATCTATTGCTGGAAACTAGTGTCATTTCACAAAAGAAAACTCAAGAGCATCAGTGCACACATTTTCTGTAACTGCCAGCAATCACCTCCCAAGCCAGTCATCATTGCTTTCCCTTTGACCTTAGCTTAACCACTTCCTGCAGCTGAATATGAACTTCACTCCCACAGAGCTGAGCTGCTGATGGGAATAATCACTCTGCCTATCTGTGGCAGCAGGATTCTTAGGGGCTACCATCATTCCCATGTGAAAGAGCAATGCAGAGGCAGTCTGGGCAATGCTCCCAGGTTGTGCGGTGGCAACCCAAGCAAAGGATCTGTACGCCATTCTCCAGGCCCTGACTGGAGCATGCTTTCAGTGGGAAAAATAGGGACATTTATCGGACCAACAAAAGAGCCACTTTTTGTGAGAAGAGCCATGAATTGTTCACATTGGATACTCAGTGCTGCAAGGGTTGTTGCTGCTGTCACAGCTTTGCTTTGCATTTATCCTCTCTGCCAGTACATGAGTTCATGGAAATGCTGGCAGTTGATGCGGGGAAGCAGGACAGGCTGCAACGTGTTGGGACCAGACCATGCTGTGGGTAGATGCACTTGAATGCCAGAAGCAATTCAATCCCAGTCAGCTTTCTAAGCAAGCTCCTGCCCAGCCACACAGCAAAGAGGCATGAGTGACTGTGTAACCAGGACTGTGGAGGGGAGAACGAGGGACACTCTCAGCATCTACACTAGTTACACCAAATGAAGTGCAAGCTAAAGCTGTGCTCCAGGAATGCTGGTTTGCTGGCAGTGCTGCCCAGAGGACCTGTCCTTGGATTCCTTCCCTGAGCCCAGGCCTAACGACTCCTCTTCCCTGAGGCAACTGCAAGAAGGATCAAAAGGATGTTTACTCAGGACATTCCCTGCATTCAGTAAGATGACTGAGAGCTACTGAAAGGGGCACTGGCACTTAAAGAGCATCCTAACTTTGAGTTGTCTGTTGAGCCATGCCAGCTGGTGAGCATTTAAGGAATTGTATGCAGCTACCCAGCCAGACAGCGTGCATTTTTCAAAGGTGCTGGCTCTGTCTGTAACTCTGTGGCAGCAGGGATGTGGCGCTGAACAGGAAGGTTAATTCCTCCTGCTCACCTGAAAGCACTGTTCTGCTCCTGCTCTTCAGCAGCAGGGTCAATAAACCAATGTGCTAGAACTACTCTTTTGTCAACGCTTTTTTATCTGCATGGCACCAAGCAGGAGGCAGCTGAAGTATGTTAAAGATTTTGTGAAGTGTTGCAATCCCAATAACATTGTTTATGGCTCGTCTGCCCATCTGTGCAGGCTGGCAGCTAATGTGATTATCAGTGCAAGGGGATAATCACAACTTCCAAGCCCCTGCACCTATTTTGTCTCTCTCCAGTGAGCGTAAAGGAGTGAGAACCTGCCTAAGGAAGATGATTTTAGATAACACAGTGAAAACTGCAAAGAGAAAGTGACTGGCCCAGCTTGGGAACTGAAAGGGCAGGTGGCCAAGAGTGTGAAGGGAGCTGGCTCTGAGTCCCTTGTCTGCAGAAGAAAACATGGGAATGCAGTTGGCTCTAGTGGGTGTCACTATGAAAGCCATCTGCACTTGGGATCTAATGTTCATAAAACCCTTGCTGCTAGTGAGCCGCTTAGCAAATCCCTGGCATCTCCAGAGCATGAGACTGAGCAGAATACAATTACAGGCTGTGGAGGATTTCCCATAAGCACAGACCAGCTGTGGTCGCCCTTTAATACCATTGAAGGTAACTTTTGTGGCAGACATTTGGGGAGGAGGAAGGGGAAACAGAGTTGTCCTTTTTCTTTTCCTGTGGTGTTTCAGCATATACTTGTCAGGCTCTGGAAACCTGGGGCTTTGACAGATCTACTGGCACAAGTTACCTTACTGGATATTTAGGGGGGAGCTGAAAAGCCATTCCCAGCCCTTCTAGGTGCTGGGGATTGTTTTGACATCCTGTCTCTGGGGCTGCTTTGTAAGACAGGACTTCTCTGCATGAAGTAATTTGTTCCACAACTGATGGGCTCAGCATCATAAAGGTCAAGCAAACCGTACTGGGAAGGACTGTTGAGTCAAACCAGAAGATACTGGTGTGCTTTTGCCCCCTGAGACTCGATGGGCAATCCTCCAGCAGGTATAAAGTAGACAGGATGTACAGGGCTGGACCTGGTTTTCAATGGTTTGTGTGAACCTCAGGGAGAGATAAGAAGCAAGGCAAAAAACATCCCAAACAAACCAGTCAGGAAAACAGTGGTGCTATTTGGTTTGCTTCTCTGCTTTCAGATGCCACCAGTTTCATTTGTGCCTGCTTTCATTGTTTCCCAAGTACATAGTATAGAGCTAAGGAAACCAAGCCCTAGACCCTAAACAGATGAGCAGAAGTAAAAATAGAAACCAGGGGAGCAGACTTCCTCCCAGACATAAGCCTCTTGTTGCTGAAAGCCAAGAATATCTGCTTTGTTCCTGAAAAGTCCTTCTGACTCCTTCACCAGCTTCCGCTCGCGGATGCAGGCTGTTTCAGCACCAGTTGTGATGCTGCGGCTGTGGGTCTGCTTAGCACATTTTGGAAAGACCTGCTGAGCCAGTGTTCCAGAGTAGACTGTTCATAGCCTGTTCCCACAGACATTAGGAGAGTTACAAACATGTTTATTGTCCTGGTTGAAAGACACTGCCCCTATCTACAAATTTGGTGCGACATGCACCAGCATTAAACAGGGCTCCTCCGAGGCTGCATATCTCACTCCTGCTGCGTGTGGATCTGTGTGTGTGGATGTACATGGAGGGAGAGAGATTCAAGCAGCAAGACTAACTCCTCTGGATACCGTGTTGATATGACCGATTTGTTTATCAGTAAAAAATACAGTGCCTGGTCTGCAAGAGTATTTTACTGCACATGTGAGGAGCAAAGGATTGTAAGAGCTCTGCATCATGGGGGACCCAGAGGAAACTCCTCAAGGCCACTGCAGCTGGTCAGTGGCTGAGCTTAGAGGGAGTGCTGGTCAAAATGGAGAAATGCGTGCCATGAAAAAGAACATGGAGGCCCAGTTCAGCCCCTCCACACCAATCACTTTAGGAAGCCCTCAGACTACTGTGACCCAGCCTGTCCTTGAGGTCAGTGGTAGCAGGGAGAGTTTGGCCTTTTGGTTTCTATTTTAGCTGTGGTGACCATAGTCCCATGTTGGCTACCAGCCCTTACATTTAAAGTCCCGCCTTTTCAGCCATCCTGGATCCCTTAGCCTTCCTAAATCATCTGTGAAAGCTACATCTGCTGCTGAAATGTAAACACGGTCCCTCCACTCACTGTTTCAAAGGAACAAGCATTAGCTGAGTCCAGCTGCAAAATAAATGTCATTATTGCTTGAAATGAGCTCAGCATGCAGGACATTCACAGACTAGCTTTCCTGTTAGAGAGTCAGGCTTTACCATAACAGTACATGGAAAGGGGGGAAAAGATCCAACCAATTTTCTGCAAACTGCTTTTGGATAGCTCTTATTTCTTCTTGGAGATGGCTTTCCTTTCTTACACTGCCTTTCCCCTCATGAGATCTTGACCCATGGACAGGGATGGTGGAATTGTATCAGCTTTTGGGGACAGATGCTTTTACAAAGACCACTTTTCTTGCAGGCACCAGCTGCACTTCATGCTGCTGCTGGACACAGGGTTGCCATTTAATTTGCTGTTGCTTCCTGACTCCATCTGAGCCAAATGCACCAGGCAAACACTCTGCTTGTGCTATTCTGGCATTTGCTTTCTAGTCACAGCTGGACTCCAGATACTTAGAAATTCGGAGAAAAGAAAAAAGAAGCATAGAGAGGAAATCAATCAGTCGGACTTCTTCAGAGCACAAGAGGTTCCTAGTTCAGGTTACAGGGAAAGAGTTCATTCAGCCTTCTGATTTACTTCTTGTTAATAATGCAATACTCCATATCCTACATAAATAGAGTGAGCAGGGGTAAGACAGAAAACCCTTTTGCCTTGTTGCAATTCAGGATGTCATGAAGTTGAATAAGGGTGTGGATAACTTTGTTATTTTTCTAGTTTGTTCTCAGTAGCTAGGCATGGCTCTGTTCCTACCTGTCTACATGGGCTAGACCTTTCCTGTTAGCACTTGGCAAATCAGGTTTCCTTGGGATTTGCAAGGGTACTGTGGGTGAAACTCACCTCAACTTCTTGGTTTCTCTGATCAAGGGCCTTTTGTTGATGGGGGTTTTTGGTGCTTGCCTTGATCATTTAACTTTTGTTGCTCCTTCCCATAATTTTAGCTACACAAATGTGGTAGCCAAAGGGTGTGATGCACCTTTGGGGTTGTCTCATCAAGATAGCAGTGATCGAGAACTGGGTTTGTTATTACACGTGAGCTGGAAAAAAACTGTTTGAGATTTCTCGGAGTACAAATGTTGTAGCAGCAGAATTCCCCCATTCCCACCAGAAAGGGTACTTTGGGTCATGGTTGTCAATGATGGAAAGTCAACCCTCATCCCAGCACAGCTGCCAGCTTTTCAATACAGGGGTTTGATGCAAAAAAGGGATTATTTACATTGGATTTGTGGGCTTAAATAAAGGTCAAATCCCAAGGCAACAATATTGGTGCCCACATCTGCCTCTCTTTATAGGCTGTTGGTGTTGGTAGCAGAAGGATACTGTACAATACACTGCAATCTTGTCTGGAATCAGTACACAGTATATTGCAGCATGCTGAGTGCTTTGCAATCAGCAAAAAATGCTGAGTGCTACAGCAGCAGGTTCTCTTGCCACTGTGAATGTGTATTGGGAAAAATGCTGGGGTGGGTGCTGGCACTTCAATGGCTGTTATTATGCACAGAACAACTCCATTTCCAGAAGAAGGAAACACTTCTCTAGAGCAATAAAGATATGTTCTGAACCATTTCACAGTAACTCACAGACTCTCACTAACAATGGTTAGAAGAAAAACCTGGAGACCAACAAGTCCCCTTTCTTGTCCCAAGAAAGACTAGAAGGATACAAGAAAGCAACGCGGCCTGAGGCTCACACAGACAATAGAGGTTGTTCTCTTGTGTAACTATCTGTACCCTAGGGCAGCGGCTGTTCAGAACATATGCACCATCTCACTGTCAATCCTGCTGGATATGGCTGTTCAGCAAAACCCCATGAACATTCTGGAGACAAGAAAAATTCTCTCCAAAGCCTGGCCAAGTGTTTCTCTGGCACAAGATATTTTCATGAGGTCACTGTTGGAGTTCCTCCCACTGTCTAGATCATTCACAACCAGAAATGAAAAACTTTCTCTTTGGGCTTGAGACGCCTCATTGTGCAGAGTGCCTTACCATGGTCTACCATAGGACATATCTGTCTTTGCATTTCTGCCGGCATCCTCTTTAACATGGTTATGTCTGCTACAGAAGGATTTAGGATACTTACTGCAGCATACATGACATAGGCTCAGTCTCCATGTTTCATGCTCCTTCCAAAATGGCAACACAGGCAAGTCTTGTCATCACTGATTAATGAACAATTGTAACAAGAAAGAGTCCAGGAATCACTGCACTAAAACTGAGTGTCTGCTTTTTGATCTAAAATCCTGGGAAATATTTGATTCCAGTAAGGGTCAGAGGTCTAACCTATAGGGGTGAAAAGACTGCATTTTTGCTGGGTTGTTCAGCTAACAAAGGCTGATGAAAACTGAGGTTTCTCCTCACATCTAGCCATAGACTAGTCTGAGGGCCCAGGAAAGAAGACGGAAGAACTCCCAGAACTTCAACACTACTTTGGAGATTTGCAAGGAATTCTGTGCAAGGAGAGAAGGTCTTGGTAGCCTACATGCATAATGATTTAAGCAATAACATAAACAGCCTCAGGGGAAGACTGTAAACAAAGGCCCTTTTTTTCAGTTTCACAGTTCCATTCTGCATCTATTTTTCTTGTTTACCCCTCTGTGACACCTCTCCATCATGTTTCATGCATCATCCCCATTCCTGACAAGCTTGCAACGGCCTCTCAAGAGCTTGTCAGTCTCAGAGACGAAGAAAGAGATAGCACATGAAAAGAGAAGTTCTAACTGACTTCTGATTGCCTTTCATGGGGAAAGTATGAGAACAGCAATATCCTTGACAGGTGCCAGGAAGCAGTGCAGAGGCAGAAAAAGCCCCATGTGTGGGAGAACTCTGCTAAACAGGATCTGCCAGACTTCCTCTGCATGATAGGCAAGCAAGCAGGACAAGCAATTAGGGTAGGTCCCACACTTACAGCAGCCCAATTTGAACAAAGCTTCCCTGCCCCTTCTCTTGAACAGCAATAGCACCACCTGAGATTACCAGCAGAATGTGCCTAAGAGTGATCACTTCCTCCCTTTTTTCTGCCCTGTATCCCATCTATAGATATGCAGCTTTGGTTACCCTCATCTTTTGAGAACCAGGAGTGAAAATGACTGTGGAAGTGGTAAGTATGACTTCATTTCTTACTTGGTTCAGTACTGCAGCTGGGAAGGGGAGGAATAGCTGGAATTCCAAATGTTCACATTTTCAGTAAAGACCAGGATTTGAGTATAAGCGTGTATAGAGATGTGGGTCTGTGTTAGTGTGTGTTTAGCTGTTTCTGTGTTGCTGTTTCTGATGTGCTATTTCTCTGAATGTTTAGTGGCATTCCCAGTGACCTGTTGCCCTTTGGGGGGAGGTCTAGGACCATTCTCTAGGAATTTGCTGCAGTGGCAGATTTCTATAAGGCTAATCTGTTTAAAAACCCCACAATGGACTTCCATTCCTTTCTAACCTGAGTAATGCTTCTTATTTGATTGATTCCTCTTTCCTCTCCTGTAGGGAAGCGAGGAGTGTAGTCACAGATCCAGATGTCATTGTAAACCTGTTACTTACTTAGTGCTACTTGATGCTACTTCATGCATCTGTTGAAACAGATGTGGGTAAGAACTACTTTGTAAAAAAGGTGGACAGTGACAGTCCTCAGGTAACTTGAGCAGATGATGGGGTAGAAGGCAAGGTGTATTTATTTGAAAAGGCTGTAAGAGTGAGTCAGTGCTTACCCAGGGAGATTGCTAAGACAAGTACACTTATTTCAGGGTAATTTGGGGTGGCTCTAATCATACCTTTACTGACTAATCTAGTGAGAAATATCTGCAGTATTTTTCTAGTTCTCCATGTCCCGATTTCAAGGCATGGGAGATAGTGTTATCTAGCAGCAGAGCTTTAGGTCATTTGCTGTTAAAGTTGACTATATGCAAGATCTAATTATAGATGTGAGGGGTGTGACTAGGGCTGGATAGTCCTACCAATATGAAAAACTAAACTAGAAAGCCCTGGAAATGTAAATAAATTGCTGGTATTGCTAACAGAGAGCAGTGAGCTTGGCGAAGTACTCCACTGCCATGGATTGCAATCCCAGTTCTAGTTCTTCCAACACACTTGATGTCTACGTGTTTATGTAATGTATGCCCAAGTGTTCACAAGCTTCCTAGAGTCATAAGAAAACTGGTGAACAATGACAATTATCCTCTGTCCTTAAATTAAGCATGCATAGATCTATGTACAGGACTGGTGGCTTATGGAGAGTATTCCTGAAAAGCCCATGGTGCAGCCCTCTGTGCTGACCATCTTTGCTGTGGGAAGCTGAAGAGCGGGGACCAGGCCTGGGTGTGAGATCTGAAACGCTAAGGATAGAGCCTGCTTGCCTGCTAAACAAGAGAAGCCTTGGTTATATGTTTGCAGAGAGAGAAAGTGTATGATGTTTCCATTGGTGGATGGCTGGATGGGACTTTGCATTCACATCACCTGTCTCTTCTTTCTTGACTGAAGAAATAAATTGATCTCTGCAAAGGGAGCCTGTGCCTCCATGGAAGGGTGGAGAACAGAGAGCATATTTCTGTCTAATAGTACCACTTATTTGTGGGGGAGTATTTTTGCTCTCATTGTTCTTTCATCATTGGGTCAGGCAGCACAGCACCCAGCTCTAGAACAAAAGTCTCTTATCCCCAAAATAGACGGGAATTGTTTTGATTGCTTCGCATGCGTCAAGTCACCTCTTTCTTTATGGACTACTGGAATTGCAACTATTTCCCTAGTCTGATGTGGGAGGAGTATAAGGCTGGCAGTACTTGGATACTGGGATAGCTGTCAGGCATAGCATTTCCCAGCAGAACCCTCTTCTTCCTTCAGGCTTGTTTATGCAACAGGATTTCTAATCTAGGACCCCGTGCCCCACCTGCCTTCTTTCAACTGTAAGCAGCAACTTGCTGATGGTAGGAAGTCTTCCCCCCCATTACTTTTACATTTCAGCAAGCTTGTCCTACCCTCTCGGATCTCAGCATGGCTCTTTCCAGTAATGAGTTCAAGTTGAATAATACAGGCCTATGATGTCCCCTATAGGCCACCCACATGTTGACTGCCACATGGCATCAGACGCAGTTAGGCTTCTACCTATGTCAGGTGGCCCATGGTGGAATTGGTCCCTGACTCTCAGCTGCAAGTTTACCTTCAGCGTGCAGAAGGAAGCTTACTGTGCAGTCCTTGGAGATCCCAGCAGCCCTGCTCCACCCTTTTAGGTTATAAAATGACTGACCTCAAACTGTGTCTGTGATGGCAAAAAAGGACACGTGAGACTCTTGCCAGCTCCTGAGTGTTGGGTTGTGTGGGGAGTGGCAGCCTTGCCCAGGGACAGAGCGTGTGCTGCTCTGCATGCCTTCCCTCCTGAGCTTGCAAGTGTCTTCCTTTGCTCCAGAAGCCTGACTGGCTCTGCTCTTTTGTGCCAGAAAAGCCGGACTCCCACATGGAAAGACTGTGGGAGATGGTGATGGGGTAGGGAAAGGTGGTAGCTGGTTGTGTGGTTCTACGCTTGACTCTGCTGATGTCCACCTGCTCATTGTGGTGTTGGCTTTGATGTGACAGAAGGTAGTACTTTTCTCCAGCATTTGCTATGTGGGGCAGCATGTTGATTGTCTCATCCTGTCTGTGGCTTGTAGGCACCAAAGCCTGGATCCACAAGGCATCTACATCTATAGAACTTGCTGAACGTGTGGAAAATGAAGAATCAGTGCCTTGAAGGAGAAACTCAGATCTGACTCAGAGTTCATCCATGCTATGCCCTGTGAAAAGGAGAGTCATGGCATATGGGAGAAGAGTCATAAACCAAGGGCTTTCAGGGGCTGGTGTGGAGGCTGGAGAGAAAGTCCCCACTGTGACACTAACCAATATGGGGGGACAAGTTTCCAAGTGTTACAGGAGCACAGAGTGAGCTAGCCAAGGTCAGCTGGGCTGGAGGAGTCCTGCTGAAAGTGCAGGGAGTCATTCCCTTTCCTCCCACTCACTCCCCAGCTGCCTTGCTGGGCTCAGACAAAAAGGGTGATTGTTTTTTGTTCTTGAAGCCTTGTTCCTGCTCAGATGTTTTTGCGTTATTAGTGAGAGGGGGTGAAAAGCTTCAGATGAAAAGTGAGCCCTCAGCAAAGCCAATGTTAGAGGCAGTCTAGTTCTAAACCCTGAAACTGAAGGTCAGTTCCTTTCTGGCAGCCTGGACCAGAGAAATTACCTCTACAGCGTGACTCTGGAAATCCCTGTCCCACGCTGGTCCAGTTGCACTCCTCTGCTGTAGCCACACAAGTGCTGAACCTGTTCCATCCCAGCATGCCAGTTTTCAGACTACACTTATTCTGAAACTAAGCTTCTCTAGTCTCAAAGGCTGCTGGCATGAGGGTAAAAATAAGAAGACTGGTACGTCTGCTCCCCTGCCCCCGTCAGAGAAGGAGGCCTGCAGAGCTGGGAGTGAAGAGGCTCTGACTGTCACCTGGGTATTGAGCTGATGGAAAATCAGTCTCATTCTCTTCTGAATTCCAGGCTGTGAGCAGAGAGCATAGCTTGGCCAGCGCTCATGCAGCTGTGCTTGAAGTGGGGGCTAGGCGGCCTCTTCTGATAGGAACTTACAAGCCACATACTGCTTCCCTTTCCTGTTGTGACTGGATGCAGGTCTGATGCGTGCTCAGAGGCCCATTCATCAATGCCTTTGCCTGCTTCCCCCCACCCACCAAGCTAGGAACTCAGCTGAGCCTGGCAAGATTTAGACAAGCCTCTAAAAATAGACCACACCTGAAATACAGCCACTTTGCTGATAGGAACAGAAACTATCCTGTGCTGCTGTTCTGCTCTATTCCCTACCATGAATAGATTGCAGCACCAGGGCAAGAGCTTGTGAGGGGGACTACTGCCCTGATAGCCTCTCGTTATGCAACCACTACTTGCCACCATTTGAAACATGAGCCAGAGATGGATGGAACAGTGCTGTTATTCAAATAAGCTTCTATAAGTCATGACAGAGTTAACTCAGACCTTCAAAAAACACACAGCAGTCTGTCAGAGCCTGCGGAGCTGCATAGGGTATTAGGCTGTAAAACTGTCTTAACAATTACTGGTGCGATTCAAAGAAATTGGTTACAGAAGCTGAAATAAGCAAAATAGATGACAATCCAGCCTCCTGGCTGAGAGAAGCTGATATCCTTTGGCTTCGTTGTTTCTTTACTGGCTCCTCCCTTAGACACCCAGCAGACAAACAAGCCCAGGAAGACTGTCCAAATGTGTGAGCCTCTTTTGCATGCGTGCAGGATGCTTTCTCTGCCATGTCTTGCTCTTGCTTGTGTGTGTGCGTGTGCGTGCCTGCAGGCTGCTCCAAATTGTCTTCTCTTTCCCAGGCTGACATGTTAAGAGACTACAATTATTGAGAGAGGCTGAGACTTCTCAAGCCTGAGAACTTGCTCTTCGACAGGAAATCGCAGCTTATTGCGTAGCTGAAAATTCCTCAGGAAACCTGGATCTAAGGAGGTTGTCTTAAATTTGGCTTTTCCGAATTGTCTGGGCTTTCCTAACAGGATAGAGATAGGGGATAAAAGTCAAGCAATAAGGAAAATGATCCACTCCAAAGAATAGCCTGTGGTTAAAAATTGACCATTGCATCCAGACCTCATTTGTACTGCTTAGAAGTGGGTCCAATTTTCAGAGCTACTCTGGTTCCTGGCAAGCAAAGTGAGACTACAGTCTGGCTCCAGCTGGGAAAAATGCAGTAAAATCCTGTCTTGTGAAGGAAATGAGGCAGGAATCTGAAGTCTTAGAGAATCTCTGCTAGAGACTCCCAGGTTCTGATTCCACATGCAGAGTCTGACTCAGTATGCTGGTAAGTCCTGTACAACCAGCCACAAGTCCTGTTTGCACTTTAGTCAATTCTGTGTCAAATCCCATTGGCAAGGATGCTGTTTTGGATTTGACCAAAGGGCTGCAGTGCAGCCTGGCTTTGGGAAAAGAACAGATTTCACACTAATATGAAGGGTGCTATATTCTCCAGGGACTACTTACTGGAAATGTCAGCTCTGGAATGAAAGGCACTTCCAGGGAAAACCCTTCAGTGTTTTCTTCCCTGCTGAAGCCAGGTATTAAGAGCGCTTTGGAGCAGAGCCTGCAGTGGGATTGGTGTCCACTGCAGAGCTGCAGTGTAATGTTGTGGTTAAACTATGGCATGGCTGTTGCTGTCCACCCTGATATTAGGCTGACATTGCACTTTCCTGCCAGATTCTGCAGCTCAGGAGGGAATACAATAACTTGTCCCCCAGGGAGTTTGCCCCTTTTTGTTTGTAAATGCACATGGTTTCTCAGGGATAAACATGAAAGGTTTCCCCCACCACCCTTCAGAGCCGTTAAGCTCATGTGCCCAGCTAAGTCCAAGGAAGTAGTAAGAGCTGCATGGAGAAGCTGGTTCAGCAAGGATATAGGAATCTCTGCGATCTGAATCACCCACTCCTCCCATAAGTCCTTTGTGTGACTAGGCAGCTCTGAAGTTTATAATACAAGTTTTTCATTCTTTGGAAATAGACTCTGGCCCTAAGAATCACAGAATGGTAGGGGTTGGAAGGGACCTCTGGAGATCATCTCATCCAACCCCCCTGCTTGAGCAGGTTCACCTAGGGCAGGGTGCACAGGACTGCGTCCAGGCAGGTTTTGAATATTTGCAGAGAAAGAGATTCCACAACCTCTCTGGGCAGCCTGTTCCAGTGCTCTGTCACCCTCACGGTAGAGGAGTCTTTCCTCATATTCAGGTGGAACTTCCTGTGTTCCAGTTTGTGCCCATTGCCCCTTCTCCTGTCGTTGGGCACCACTGAGAAGAGTCTGGCCCCATCCTCTTGACACTCACCCTGCAGATATTTATAAATGTTGACAAGATGCCCCCCCAGTCTACTCTTCTCCAGGCTAAACAAACCCAGGTCTCTCAGCCTTTCCTCCTAAGAGAGGTGCTCCAGTCCCCTGATCATCTTTGTGGCTCTCCAGTGGACTCTCTCCAGTAGTTCCCTGTCTTTCTTGAACTGGGGAGCCCAGAACTGGACACAGTACTCCAGATGAGGCCTCATTAGGGTGGAGTAGAGGGGGAGGATAACCTCCCTCGATCTGCTGGTCACACTCCTTTGGATGCACACCAGGATCCCGTTGGCCTTCTTGGCCACAAGGGCACAGTGCTGGCTCATGATCAGCCTGCTGTCCACCAGCACCCCCAGGTCCTTCTCAGCAATGCTACTTTCCAGCAGGTCAGCCCCCAACCTATACCGGTGCGTTGGGTTGTTGTTCCCCAGGCGCCGGACCTTACATTTGCTCTTGTTGAATTTCATTCGTTTCCCCTCAGCCCAGCTCTCCAGCCTGTCCAGGTCTCGCTGAATGGCAGCGCAGCCTTCTGGTGTATCAGCCACTCCTCCCAGTTTGGTATCACCGGCAAACTTGCTGAGGGTACACTCTAGCCCTTCGTCCAGGTCATTGATGAATATGTTGAACAGGACCGGACCCTGGGGAACACCGCTAGTTACAGGTGTTAGGGACCCAGCGGGTCTCTGCTAGGGATTATTATGGGCCCACTCAGGCTTGTACCCTCACTCCTTTGCAGTTCTTGGCACTGTGGAGTTAGCTCTTTATGTGTAACTTCTACCCACTTAATTATGGCAGCACTGTTGTTGCAAAGCAGGGATTGAGAACACAGTTCTTGTAAAGTTCTGTCTCTGGCTCCCAAAGTCAATTGTTTTTGCACATCTGTGTCCTCCTCCCCTAGTATTAACGTTGGGGCTGTGATCACTGCACAGACAGTGTGTATTTTGGGGGAGCCTGTGTCTTTTGTACATGCAAGGATGGCTGCGCCTGTGTTCTGCCTATTTATTTGGAGGGTTAGTGTTTCCTATTCTGCTCTTCTTCCTAGTCCTGGGCTAAGCTGAAAGCACAGGACTGAAGCAGTGAAGCAAAGAGCTCTCTCTGTTAGCTCTTCCTTGGCAGGAAAGTTGATGCATGTGGACAGCCACTAGCATCTCTGGCAGTGTGGTGGAGAATGTGTTATGACAACCCAACAGTTATTAATTCAGCGTGCTGTGCACAAACCTCTACAGTAACTGGGAGAGACAGGGCCAGAGATGTTAGCTATTTCTGACCTACCTGACAAAAGGAGAAATCCAGAAGCCTCTGAATGAGCAATGAACCACCTACATTGTCTTTGCTGTTTCTCCTGTTTTACGCCTTCACTACTACATATCTGTGTGGGGTAGCCTACCCTAGCTGTGAGCAGTTATGATAGGTCAAAGGAATTACAACAGTTCCAGGCAGGAGCAAGGAGAATATGAAATCTCTGGGCCTGAGATACCCTGAATTCAGATGAGTAAGTGAGCCTGGACTGTGGCACAGTAGT
The DNA here is from genome assembly GCA_013389945.1 of Fregata magnificens. Taxonomy (NCBI): domain Eukaryota; kingdom Metazoa; phylum Chordata; class Aves; order Suliformes; family Fregatidae; genus Fregata; species Fregata magnificens. Next base: position 34,740 of record WAAD01002419.1, read on the forward strand.
CAGGCCTGAGTGCTTCAGCTCTGCTTTGCACTGCTGGCATCAGCCCTCCTGCTTTTTTTCCCCTCTGTATCAGGTTGCTCTTTGACCTGCTCCTGGAACTCTGCAAATTATCTCATTTGTTCCTACACATTTAAAACACTTTAGAACCCAGAGGCAAGGTGAAAGTAAGAAGGTGGTTGAACTCCACGCAATTTTGTGAGCTTGTAAACAAAACTGGCCCAGCTGCAGTTCAGAAAGTCAGGCTGCTGCACAGCTATGTCATAAACATGTCTGACTCAAAGTGCTGCTGCATACAGAGGTCTGTTTTTCCCCAATATCATCCCTTTCAGCCCATAATGAAATTGTATGTATTAGCTCGTAACAACAGTCAAGCCTGTTTTTATAGCTGGCTCAAAAATAACTGTGCAAAGCCCCATACCAGTCCATCACTGCAGTTTTTACGTAAAGGGCTGTAAACGCCTTTACAAACGTGAAAGAAGCAGCAGCTGCTGTTAGCTGTGGGCCAGTTGTCCTGAAGACAATAGGAGCATTATATCAGTAAAACATGGTTCCTGTATACCCTACAGTATAATTATGAGATCTCTTGCCCTGATGTATGGATTACATTGGATGCACCTAAATTTTGGAATGGCCTACTCATTTAGGGCACACTTTCTCAGGCCTGGGACAATTTTACTGACTGATGATGGGAGCTGGCTTGCAGATAAGCTGGCTTGATAGCAGCAGCTTTGCTCCACAGCTGTGCTGGGACAATTTCAACAGGTAGTGGAGTTTGCAGAGTCACAACTCTGCATCAGCTCTGAAGCAATGCAGCAGCACCAAGACCTACCAGCTGAAGCTGGCCCCGTCTCTTACTTCCAGTCCGACTTTGTTCCCTCTGGTTCTTGCTCATATCCACTAAATGTGATCAAACAAAAACTGTGATAAAGGAACAGTGCTCACTATGCATGTAGCATTTACGACCTGCCTTCTGGGACTGCCTAGCCAATGCTGTCATAAACCCATTTTTGAGGCAGCCAGAGCACTCTGAGCATTCTGGTCCTGGACAGGTGACTGGATGGACAGAGGAGGGTCAAGTCCAGCACTTTCCCGGTCGCTCCGGACACTGGACTTGCCTTGAAGACAGTCTTCTTGCTGAACTACTTTTCTCTTACAGGATCTGAAGTCCTGCTCTTCTTGCCTGACACCTTGGAATTCAACCTTAGCTCCTGAATGCTGTGAGGAAAAGGGTGCAGAGGCATCGCCTTCCATTGCTTCAACATCCTGTGTAGGGTCTTTATTGCACTTGGCAGTCTCACGATTTGCCCTAGTCTACTGGGTCTGGCTGGAATGGAGTTAATTTTCTTCACAGCAACCTGTATGGTGCTGTGTTTTGGATTTCACTTAAACAGTATTGATAATGCAATGTTTTGGCTATTGCTGAGTTGTGCTTGCACAGTGAGGCTTTCTTTTTCCATCTATGCCCACTACCCCCTCCACTGAGTAAGCTGGGAGTGTGTAAGAAGTCGGGAGGGATGCAGCTGGGACAGCTGGCCTGAACTGACAACAGGAATATTCCTTAACATATGATATACTCAACAATAACAGCTCAGGGAAAATGGAAGTGGGGACTTCTGGGGTTATAGCATTTGTGTTCCCAAGTAATTTTTACATGTATTGAGGCCCTGCTTTCTGGGAAGTGGTTAAACATCTGTTTTCTAATGGGAAGTAGTGAATAAGTTCCTTATTTGCTTTGCTTCATTTATTAAACTGTCCTTACTTTGACCTATGAGTTTCTTGCTGCTGGTGGATGCTTAGCTGCTGGCTGGTGTCAACCCCCCACCCCTAGCTATAAAACTTGTTTGCAGTCAAGATGCTCTTTTCATCAATATGTTATGGCCTCAAGTTGCGTCAGGGGAGGTTTAGATTGGACATCAGGAAGAATTTCTTTACTGAAAGAGTGGTTAGGCATTGGAACAGGCTGCCCAGAGAGGTGGTGGAGTCGTCAGCCCTGGAGGCGTTCAAAAAAGGTGTAGACGTGGCACTCCAGGGCCTAGTTTAGGAGTCATGGTGGTGTTAGTTGATGGTTGGACTTGATGATCTTAGAGGTCTTTTCCAACCTTAATGATTCTATGATTCTATGATTCTATGTTCTTCAGCAGCTTGCTCATATGTTCCAGCACTGACAGCCACTACGTCTCACTGAAAAGTGGAGAAAATGACCCTTTATAAATGAAAAGGCATTTCACTTGTAAATGCTCCTCCACTCCCAAAATGCTGTGGTATGACTCAAATGAATGTGTGCCTTTTCAGTCACTCTGTGATGCTCTTTCGGAATGCCATTGCAAAGAACTAGTGGGCTGCTACAGTTGTCTAGAATATTAGCAGAACTAAACCATAGATGAAAATGTGCACAAGAGAAGTAGAAAGGGACCAGACAAATTGGATTCAGTCCCAAGAGAGATGTCAAGTGCACCACTGGTGCAGCCTGGCACTAATAAGCTGCAGTGAGGAGACACCATTTACCTCAGATCTAACCCTAACTCTGGGCCTGGCATCCTGCTCAGCAAATTGCTCCCTCCCCACTTAGTTTATCTAACTGATGCTAATTCTCAGGATAAATTGGCAACAGCATTAATTACCATTTCCTTTTGCTCTTACATTATTTCTCTGCAATAAAATTACCCACAGATTCAATGCAGGTTTGAAATCACAAGAGATGGCAGGTATGGAGGCATCGTGTGCTGAGGCTGGCTTGCTCTAGGAATGCCTTTGGGAAGCTGGAGTTCACAGGAGCTGAAGGCTGTCTTGCAGCCTATCAGAAGGACTAGGTTCTCTTCCTTTCTGGGCAGATGTCCAGCTTCCACTGCCCCTTGTCTAGTGTTGATACTATCTGGAATTCCTCAAGGCAGACTTGTGTGGAGAGACCAGGAGATGCCCAGGATGCAGAGTTGGAGAGGAACTGAGGCTGTTGGTCCATCCCATCCTAGCTCAGAAGGATCCTGGGGGCTGTAAGTCACTTTGGTGTCCGAGAGCTGATGCTTTGTGACAAGTTGACTCTTTCAGAGCTCACCCAAGCACACATTGTCCAGATTTCATAAAACCTGAGGAGCAAATTATATGCTGCCTGGGAGCCAGAGGGAACTGAAGTCCCTAGCATGAGCAGGCAATTGCTTAGAGAACCTCATCCCTCTCTGTGCATTAGACACCTGACATGCTTGTGTCTACCTGTGTGTTATTTCCATAAATTCCTTCATTTTGAAATAGGCTGCTGCAAAGGTATGTGAGAGAGAAAACTAGGACACTGTGTCCTGGCATGACACCATGCTGGAGGGGAAATAGTAAGAGTGCCTACCCATGACACTGTTTCTGAAGAAGTATTTTCTTATTGCTAGATGTTACCAGGCTATTTTTAAGAGGGTCCTGATAACTCTGCAGCCAGTTCTTCAATATTAGGATGGGAAGCAGCCTTTCCCAGTATACTGACACTACTCTAATTTGGGTGGTTGCATTCTTCCAGAGCAGATCTGTCCTGCAAATTTTTTCACATATCCTAAGCTTTAGCGTAATACTGCTGCAAGTAGTTGAAAAGCTACTGCACTTCATCCCAGAAGTGGCTATATTTTTGTGCTGGGTGACCTTTTAGGATGCTTTGGGATGAAAGAGATCATCTATAAGCTAGACCTTACCTCATTGTAGAGTCATTCCTAGTCACTGGGCAACTTTTGAGAAAAATAAAACTGGTGAATGCAGGGAGCAAACATGTCTATTTTTGTAGTTTGTCTTCCAAGTCAAACAAAAATAAGAGCTGACTTGAGGCTGGAGACTGCATGACACACTTAACTGAGAACTGGCAACGCAGGGCCTGATCCTCTCTGCTGTAAGTCAGAATGGCATTTCTAGAGTCAGTGGAGTTCAAGTTCATGCCCTCCAGCCATATAGCCTGTAGCTGTTTAAAAGCTAAGTGTGACATAGTGGGGCAGTCAGGTGAGCCATGCATGATCAGTCTTTGGAGGAAAACCTGGAGCTGGCTGTGAATGTTGGTGATTCAGTTGCTATCTGCATCCTCTGCATCAGAATCGAGCTGATGTCTCAGCATGGGTTGGCAGAGGTCTTGCCTTCCAGCCCAAGACCCTGGTGCATGCTGTCAAGTTGGATTACTGGCACCTTGCGTAACTGCCCACCTGTGCTGGGCTGCACAAGTCTTCCCTGGAGTTCAAGGGGGAGCTTTTACCCGCATTGTTCTTCCAGTGCTGCAGAGCTGCTTCGCTTCCTTTCCAAATGGGGAATTTCCAAATTGCCATATATAGATAGCCCCTCCAAACAAAAACTTTTATGTGGAACTGAAAAAAAGCCTGTGTTCCCAAAAGCCTGTTTGTTCCAGCTGCAGTAATTTGTCTCAGAGAGGGTATTACATTTCTTCAGAAATTGCGTATTGTTTACATCCCCAGAATGTCACCGCAGCTGCAGCATGCCACCAAAGCCTTCCCGTGTGCAGAACACTGAAGTGCAGTACTGAGGGTTTGTGCTGTACAATATATGTGTGTACCTGTCTGAGTCTCAGTAATATCACAATCAAAATACAGTAGACTAGTTGGTAGTGGGTTTCATTTGTTTGGTTTGGGTTTTTTTGGGGGTTTTGGGGTTTTTGTTTTGTTTTGGTTTTTTACCAATTGTTCCTGAGCTGTTCTGTAACTGGGCATGGTAAGAAGATGACCATTCTGAGTGAGTTTCAGTCAAGTCAATGACTGGTGGAGAACGTGAGCTTAGCAGTGACAGGGAGCTGAGCCTAAACTGAGATCTGCAGCCAGATTCTGATCACATTTAAACAGGAGCAAATCTGGAGTGATAGTGCTTCTTCAGAGTGCAGGATGCAACTAGGAAAGAATCAGCATGCGCATGCACCAGTCTTACTGGAAACAGGATCTGTCAATTACAGTAAAGTTTAAAAATAAAACAAAATTGTGTAAGATCTAATTATTTTCCAGGCTGTGTTTTCCTGCTTCCACCTATCCCAGCAGGACTTGCAGGGAAATAAAGGCTGAAATCTCTCCAGGCTGCAGGGTGTGAGACTGAATGGCATTTACATTGATAAACTGACAAAAAAGGGAATTATTCTAAGATGAGCAACCCTTCCATGGAAAGACTTCCTTGGGAAGTGAGTAATGGAAGGAAATAATCTCCATATACCCACCAGCCCTAGTCAACGGGCTCTGAACATGCATCCGTGAGCCCTGGGAACCAGACCCATAGTATTTCTAGCCCACTGTCTTTGCAGTCATTTTCTCTGGACAGGCCATTGGGCAATGGGGCAGAAGGAGGATAGAACAGGAGCAGATGGATGTCTAGGTTAGTCGATGAGAAACAATAGTTTGCAATGGGGCAACATTTGCTTCCTCCAGCACATTCCAGGTCCAGAATACAACCAGTGTGAGAATACAGAGTAGGACATATTCACCAGCAGACAACAAGGGTGCAACTGAACAAGTACTTCACCCAACAGTGGTTTGGAAAGCCTTTTGCTTTCTTGGCTGCCATCATGGTTAATACATCAGCAACTGCATTGAATGTGAATCTGTGCAATGAGAATCAATGAATTTGCTCAGATTGGTGAATTAGACCATGGTGTGATTTGCTTTGCTGTGTAATTTTTCCCTGGAAGCTTGCTTGCCAAATGAGACTACAGACTGACAGCTTCACTGCTAGAGTACCTGCACTTCCTACTGACTTCACCATGAGTGCTGTTAAATAAGCACAACTCTGACAGGTGCAGGCCCAAACCACACTGAGTCAGAGGAAAAAGTCTGCACTTGATCTCAAGAGGCAATGATCAAGCCCACTGTGCCTAGGGTCAGACATAACTCAGCAGCTAATATCCAGACTTATTTCAGCAGGCTGTAATGTTAAGAAACTCTGCTCTGTGTGTCAGGCAAACCAGCTAGCAACAGTATTTGGTCACCGTAGCTATTACACCAGGATCAGATGCCATCTTTGAGGGGATCTCACAAGTCACAAGCTCTTGGTATGAGAACAGGGGTAGCTCATTCTCTTGAGTACCTGGGATAATGCTTATTCCAGCCTGCATGAATCAGTGGGTGAGGCTGTCACTCGTACAGGGTTATGCTACGTGGCATTGAAGTGTCATACAACCTGATATTGCAAAGGTCCTTCATGATGCAGCTGGGTACCAAACTGGGAGGGGAAATACAAACAAGTGCCCAGGAAGTTTAACTAGCTGACTGAATCCACGGTTTCTCAATTGGATCTGATTTCTTGGGCCTGTTCTGACTTCCCATTTGGTTGATGAGTTTGGATACAACTTTTTTGTCCACCCTGCACAGCTCCTTAGTTCCTAACTCCTGTTCACTTTTTTATAGTTCCCAGGAGAGAGAAAACCAAATTGGAGGAAATATTGCTCACCAGTTTCAGAAATCCCACAGGCTTCTAAACATTCCTCCCTTGCTACTTTTTAGCCTGTCTTGTTGGTCACTCCCCACGTTAAGGGAGGTGATGGTTGATTGGTCTCTCCGTAATTGCGTGTAACTTTCCAGCTTTTCTCTACTAGTAAAGTCTTGGTTCTGTCCAGAAGTAGCACGTGTTAAAACCTAAAGTGAAAAAAGGGAAAGGACTATTGTCACCTCCACCTGATGAGTAGGAGCCAAAAGCAGATACATGGACAGCCACGAGAAGGGAAACTAGGTTTGGTCTGGTTTTTGTTCTGGCAAAAGTCTCCTGCATACAGGGGAAATAGAGAGGCTGCAGGCCAGTGAAGGTTGAACCTGGGGTCTTTGGTATATGCTCTCTGCCAAACTCTTCTGCCCTTCCAGCCAGTAAGATATTTGTCACAGGTTTATCTTCAGGCATGTGAGTCCCCTTTGACTCAGAAGTCACAGACCTGAGAATGTATTTAATGCCACACCGAAGGGAGATAATTGGTGGGCATGTAGCGGGCCATTGCACATACCAGCTGCACCAGAGAATATTGCTTCATGCCCTTTTCTACATGGCTGACACTCCCCACCTCGGCAGCGGTTGCTTCCCGCAGGCTCCGCATTTCTTGGTGACTTCTGCACCAGGTCTTGTCCAGGGTAAAGTAGTGAGGCATGGCGTGCGTTTGTACCTCTCGCGTTTGGCCCCGGGCCGCGGGGCAGCACAGGGGAAGGGACACACGCTGGGTAGCGCTAGGACCTGGGGGAATGCTCAGCCTGCCTCCTCCCAGAAGATTAGCCAATATTCCCAGGGCAGGGCACGCTCCCAAGTCTTTCTACTTTTTCTTTCCTCTATATACGTGTTTTTCCTTCTAGTTCATTCCAGAGCAGAGCAGCTTTGGATTTCTCTGAGCTTTCCCNTGTCTTGCAGGGCCAAAGTTTTATCTATAGGGATATATTTTTCAAACCAGCCCAGCTGCACGCAGGCAGCCTGCAATTGAATCCACACTCCTGGGGCAAGTTTAACTCGGGAGAGGAACAGCAGCAGGGGTGCTGTTTGTGCCTCTCCTCCAGCTATTCCTGTCAAGATGGATTTATGACTTTAAGGGGGGGGGGGGGGGGGGGGGGGGGGAAAGGGGGGGGGGGGGGG